>VACF01002581.1:0-117174 GCA_006891605.1 Pleurozium schreberi | reverse complement strand
TGGTGACCATCTCTTTAGATTTGACTTGTGAAAAGAGGATTGAAAGTCTTCAAATCACTTAACACTGTCATGATCAAAAATTATAATCTTTCAATCCATAAGTGATATTGTTGTATTTTCTTTATCTATGTGATCTCTAATATGTCTAGTTTTAGTTCATATATATAGTTACAATTTAAAATAAATTGATACAGCTTACCAAAATACCTGCTTTTTGTTTAATGTAGAGCAAATTGCTAGAAACTCAAGGAAGGCTGTGGCATTTGGGGTTTAGCGACTCCAGAGTATATGTTAACAAAATGTTTTATTTTTTTGTCTTAGATGTAAAATGACATTTCTCCTTTACTTCACAAAATTTTAATATTTTTTCATGGAAAATTAATTTTTTTGAGAGTTTTGGAGGAAAAGTGAAGGAAAATCTTATCAAAGTAATGTGCCTTGTGTCGTTAACACAACAAAAGAAAAGTAAAGTAAAGGTACTTTTCCAATTTTTTAAAGCAAAAGTAACTTGAAAATCCATAACTTTCACATCATAGGTTCAAACATTACCAAACAAATCTTATGCGCCCTTCTTCACTAAAAGCTTTTCAATGGTACCGAGAAGGCAACTGTGGAACTCACAATCTCGAAGATCTCATCATGATAAGCAAACATAACAAAACAAACAAACAAGTTTTTCAATGGTACCAAGAATGCAGCACGGGGATGCACGGTCCAGATATCTTTCCTAACAAACAAAATAGTGTAACTTATGGTACGGATAGGAAAATATTTTTTTAAATCTAAAATTTTCACCTTGTGTGTACGTATATGTTAGTGATGATTTTCATAGTGTAAACACAATTTTGTGTCATTTTATATTTAGACATTGAAAATACACCCAAAATTTAGATTGCATTGGATGATTCAATTTAAGGGATGTTTTGAAGATTCAAATTAGAGTAGAAACTAGAGTAGATGACCTTCATTTAATTATCTACGCTCAAACTCAAAAATCACCATTTTTATAGAGATTTTGTTGACTTTTCAATCCAATGATTTATATCTTCATGTTTTATTGCATACTTAATATCCCAAGAGTACAATATGAAACCATACAAGAAGTCTCTCCCAACCTACTAGGATTTATCCAAGGGGGAATTGTAAAAGTAAAACTAGTGACAGTGTTTTTGTATCCTGATAAGGAATCCTTTCTATAAGTTCTTAAGAAAAAGAGATACATTGATCAAACTATAGCACATGTCTAGAAATTTGGATGAAAATGAGAACTTTGAAATTATTTAAATGGAGGGACATCCATGGAATAAAGGAATAAAACTTAGTTTTGAAATAGAATCACTTGTAGGAATGAATGGCATTTTTCATAGCAATCAATTTACAATAGACTTTTTACACTAGTATGTCAAAGAGAATGTCACCAAAAGGGGTTTTTTTAGCAGTTTTTTACTGTCAAAAATAGTATCAAGTAGAGTGTAGAGCCAACTTTTGAATTAAATATATTGGATGGAGGATCAAACAATTATTGAAAAAGGTGTCTAGCAAAAAATGGACAAAGATATATGGAAGAAATTGTTATGGGTTTTCAAAGTCCAAAACACTTTATTCTATAATTTTTTTACTTCAAAAGTCTTCAATTTATTTTTCAATTTAATACTTCTCATTTTTTGAAATGTGGAATAAGCCAAATCAATAACCTTTATAAAAGAAAAGTGCATTATAATTAAGTAACTCTAGTGAAAAGTTAAAATAGGTCTTTGTCATGCCCATGATTATTATGCATATTTAGGCTTATTGGACTTGCAATTTATTTTACAATTGAACATAAAACTAAGGGATATCTCACATACATTATGACCAATTTGTTAGTTTTTATGAAAACATATAGTAGTTAGTTGAAAAAAAACATATACCATATGAACTATAAGGGGTAGTCCTTCTAGTTCCTATTCTAGTTTTGGATTGTGCGTCAGTCAAACACATTATTGGTACCGCATTAGATGAAATTCAGATAGTCTAAAAGGTTGCAAGTTCCCCTAAGTTCAAGATTGAACTATGAGAACTTGGCTACAACAATTGGCTGACGTGGCAGAGCAACTACCACATCAAATAATAATACTCCCTGTGTCTTGAAATAAATTTGGGGTTTTCTAGAAACAACTAGATTAAAACATAAATTGTTCCTATTTTCAAGGGATTGTGGAGATATTGTAGCTTTTATTAAACCACATTAGATGTGAAAGAATGGAAGTCAAAAGGGAAGCAATGCACGTTGCNGCTTCAAAGTGCAACAAGTTTGGTAACTTTTGACAGCATGGTTAAAAGCTATTAAATGATATAAATGTGATTTTCTTTCAACCTACGCAACTCATAATAAAATATTTTTTCAAGAAAAAAAATCTAAAATTGTTTTCTTAGATTTGTACATACGTGAAAAGCTTTTAATCATGTCACTTTTATTAATGAGATGAAAGTTACGAGGAGTTTGTAGTTGTAGGCAGTTATTGAATCTCTATTCTCAATAAACTTTGGAGTTCTTTACTTAATTGAATTTTAAATCTTTTTGGAAAAAAAATAAGAAGTAGAATTTTTATTACAAAATTACAATTATTGGGATTGACATTTTTCAATTCCATAATTAGATTCTCAATAATTTAGTATTTTAAATCATTCTATACTTCTTTCTATTTGCTGTTTTTTTGAAGCATGAATATGAAATTTTTTAACTAAAATCTTTTACATATATTCCAAACTTATTTCAACATATTATGGAGAATTGCAAGTTTCAGGATCTATATATTTTTGGACAAAATGTTTGAAAGATGAAATCTGACCATTTGGAAAGAGTTGAAAATACTACTTTTTGAAATCAAACATCATGATCTTGCAATTGGTAAGGTTTTTATTTTGAAGGTTTAGGATGTGATACTCTACCAAATTAACTAAAAGATACTAATTATGGTTGAATTTGTTAAAAAAATAAATATAGGTGAAGATTATAGCATTTTAAAGACTCGTATTTAGAAGCAATTTTGGGCCTCTAAACACAAACAAAACTTTAGGGATTAATTATCTTTTATTATGTAGCACAATCTGTTTTTTTTGCTTGTGCTCTAATTTTTTTTTCATACTTTGTAATAATGTTATTAACCTTATTAGTATATGACGAGATGTCTAGACATGTTCAGCAGGATATTTTGTTTTGTTTTGTTAAATTGTTTTAGTTTTGCACTCTCAACATGGCGTCTAGTGTCGAAGTAGTGTTAGTTTATGTATTGAGCATACTTGAACAAGAGATTGTATTGAGAAAGTCATGGAAAGATTATCTTTGGCTCAAACAAAAGACAAGTAATCCCAAGGATATCTCAAACTATCTTGAGTGTTGACATTGCAGTTTTAAAAGTGGATGCTGACAAAGACAACATAGACAACATATATCTTATTAATTACTCCAATTCCTTGATGTTGCCTAGATTGTAACCTTCAAAGCTTCAATGTAAGGTTGGAAGTATCATGTCGCTTCAAAATATTGCTCMAAATTGTAGTCTTTGTAATGACTCTCCTTTTATAGTGACGCACCTAAGCACCCATATCATTGAAGCCCAAATCTTATTTGGAAGCCATGTGGGAGAAACTACATTCTTTCCAATAATTACACACCAACGAACAACAACAAAAATACCTTTCAAATTCTCCAAATGACAATTTTTTGGAAAATTGGCTTTTGCTATGATAATCAACAAATCTCAAGGTCAATTTGTTAAATATGTAGGTGTACATTTGTAGACCCAGATGTTCCACCACAATCAATAGTATGTAGCACTTTCTCAGACAACAACCGTCCATTCATTGAAGGTGCTTCATTAATTTGTATTAAAAACAATGAATACTGCATTTGGAAGTTCTAATATAAATTCTACAAGTGGAAATCAATTTTTAGACTCCCTTTCAAAGTTCTACATGTAGAAGTTATTCTAAAACTTTCCAATGCAATATTCACTGCTTTTGATAGATTTTACTACCCTGAACAAATAAAAAATATAAACAAATACATAAAAATCATTTTAAGATATAGACTAGTACACYTTGTGCCATCTTCACAATATATAAAAATAAAACTAAAAATAATTTTATTATTTTTAATTCATAAATACTTCAAAATTCAATATATTTTTTGCTATGAGTTAGAACGCCAAAAAACAAAGTTCATGCACCACCTTGCTAAGAGCTTTCTAATAGTATCAACAATGTGGCGATTGTGGGGGGCGAATGATTTTGAAGATCTCTATAACAAACAAAACAAAATAGCTTCATTTAACCCCTAAAGTCCCAAGTGTTCCCTCGGGGGACACTTGGAATTTTGGGTAGGCTCGTGTGGTCTCAATTTTTGACATAATTTTTTGAAACTTTTTTTGATGACATAAAAACACATTAGCTTTCTGAAAATATAATTTTTTTGTCTCAATCAGTGCCCGGGGGCAAAAGTTATGCCATACTCTGCATAAATTTCAGTTTGTCAAGTAGAAAAAAAAAATCACAAAAATATGATTTTTTTTAATTTTTAATTTTTTACTCAAAGATTATATTTTTTTGTACATTTGAAGCTTTGATGCATTCTATTTGGCCTAATAATGAGAAAGTTATGGACAATCTTGTTTTTTGGGCAATCTAAGCATCATCTTGAAAAAATAACTTGTAGGATTCATTTCTAAATGCAATTTTCACAATTTTTTGAAAAAAATTGTTGAACAAGGTTTAGTTTACTTGCCAAAACAATCTCACCGTTGGGATTATTGTGTTTCAATCCCATCTTAGAGCTATTAACCATTTAGATTTTATTCCAATCTTCGATCTACTTCTACTTAATAATTTTTTAATTATTGAATATCAATTGTGTTTTTCTTCAATTTTTTTCCCCTAATCCTCAACTTGAATCTTCAACACACAAAATTTAATTTCAAGCTCAGAAGAGCAAAAACTTTGATTAGGAAGCTCCATAATGAGAAAATTTACTCATAAAATGTATAAAGATGCTTGTTTTTTTCACTTTAAACGCAGATATCTGACAATCCATGGAATCAAAGTTCATGAAAATTTTCATGTACATTTATATACTAGTCTAGTGCAAGATCCTACGGTTAGATATGCAAAAAAATTGAAATTTTTGAAAGCTTTGCACCTTGCATTAGAAATGGCAGTTTTGAATGGATTTTGAGAGAAAAAAGGCCTTAGGACTTTAGGGGTTAAGATATACATTTACATTGTCTTGCAAATCAMTGAGTGGAGTTCCAAGGTGTATTCACATCTTATTGTGTTGGCTCTGATTGGATGTAATATTGGTGGTACAAAACAAAACAACCTCATTTAAGATATGGATTTGCATTGTCTTGCAAACCACTAAGTAGAACAGAACAAGGTGTATCTACATTACATTATGTTGGCATTGATTGGATGTAATAGTGATGGTATTTAGGTTGTCAAGGATTTATTATTGTATATATCGTAGTTATTGTTACTTATTCACACTCGTAACATGATATATTTCCCAAGTTGTATTCAAAAATTTGGTTTGAAAATAAGTGTTTTTTCTAAGCGCAAATGCTTTAGTGGCTCCATTTCCTTCCACCTAAGTTGTAAATATGAAAGGAGATCATGGAGGGCTTAGCCATCACTTTAATGGCAATGGATGCGGGAGTAGCACAGGGCATATTAAACGAAATGCAATCTAAAAGAAAAAAGAAAATGAAGGACAAATACAAACGATGTTTCATGCCTAATACGGTTACTCAAATAATGAGTCCGTATTTCAATGACGGTATTTTCTTTTCAAAGCAATTTCTCACGATATCTGAGGCCACTAAATTATTCTTTCATCACACCCTACAACATGAATATCTAATCTATTAGTAGGTCTAATGATTCTGTGTGAGGCACACTTGTACAAGTCGTCTACAACACATTGGGACCGCTCAAAGTAATCCCATTCGTATCTCTTGATATAAGCACCAGAATGGTAATGAACTTGCACAAATTCTTGCAAAATTTTGACCCAAATGGAAAACAATTCTGAATCTCTCTTGATTCTGCACCGTATCTACACGAATAGCAAAAAACCATGTCGGGCGACCAACACGTAGTCTCTTGGTAACTAACTGGTTTACTATGGTACACACACATTTGGCTACTGACATGTGAATCCATGGAATCATGGTATGCATTTTCAACCCTGCCARCTCCAGAAAGGTTCGTCTACAATCAATCACGCGTCGGGCTTCGTGCATGTGACAGTCTGCCCTGTCCATAGTTCGTCACGACCCAGGTTAATTATAATCACAAATCGGTGAGCACAGGTCACCGCCATCTGGAATGCATATGCCTTGGAATGGAAAACGCCAAAACCAACTCCACTAAAACAAAAGAACCGCCTCYTGACTTCTTCCCCTGATACAAAAAATAGACAAAAGTTTACAACAAGAAAGAGCAAGCCTGTGAACGAAGTCAAAATGAGTCTCAACCTAACTGCTCACAATTGAACAAAATTTGCGTAGAACCAAACTACATAAATCACAAAGCACATTAGAAACTTACAAGAGACAGAGAAGAACTGGTCACTTTCTGGTGTTCGCATGTATACATGGATCRATACTACAAAGCTTCTTTCAACTGGAAAGCCTTGCTGAGGCTTCGGGCTCGATCATACTCATTAACATCCACAAGCACTCGCTTCATCCTCCGCGCAAGTGCAATGGTACTTTCATTCGCAGAGCTTTCTGACTCACGTTTCTTCTCGAGGGTTCGGGTAATCTTGAGCATATATTCAATCAATGAAGCTAATTTGGGAGTTAATTCCGCAAAATTTGGCCCAACCCAGACACCAGTAAGGGCGGCAACAATACGTTCAATTCGAGTAATAGCATCGTGTTCTGTTGTCACCCCAGCCCTCAAGTGCACCAACATCTTTCCTGATAGCAATTGATCCAGAGCCAATTTTTCGAGCTGAGGCAGAGCCAAAACATCCTTCCACAACCCAAGATTCCGCAGCAATCTCACAGCTACACCAAACTGGCGGTTCACAAATCGCATGGCACCGGGAACTGCGACCGTCACTTGATGGGTCCAAGCTGGTACCTGAACACAAAACTCAAAGACTTCAGTATGCCCTGCTTTTAAACCTTCAAGGCCTTCATGAAGCAGCATGGCTATAACACACCAGATATAAACGCCACACCTAGGTCATATTCGATAAAGTCTTCAGTCCTAACTGCAAAAATATTAACAAGTTGAAGAACTTGCTCACGTCCAAGATAGTTCTCACGCTAGAGTACAAGATAGCAATTCATCATAACAAACACAAACTGCTCTACAGTACCTCCAGAGTTGACACAGCATGTGACATGCGTTTATACACTGCAGCTAGCATTTCTTGCAATGGTTCACTATTTGCAGCGTCAACGTAGATGAGCATTTCTTGAACAGCATGTACAGCCCGTTTCGTTCCCCTCGTGCTTAGAACATCCCAGCAATGCTCCAGTTCGTGATGAAGAACAGGAAGAGCAACTCTTTCCACGAGCTTAGGGATCAAATTCACATCAGCATCATCCTCGTCAATGGACTGTCCGTTCGCTTGTACTCCAAAATCATACAAGAGTTTGTACCACGTCATGCTGTCAAAGCCGGCACTGCCATAGAGGGGGTCCCAATGCAAAAGCTCCAGACGGACATAGGGGGCAAATATGGACGGAGCACTCAGTTGCATGTACGCGTCAGAATAAGCTGCTGAATATTGGCGCTTCCAATTCTCCAGTTTCTCCTTAACTTTCGCAAGCTGTGCGTACTCTTCAGCCGCATCACCATATACGCTCTCYGCTGTTGTTAATACTTCCTGCTTATGGGACCTGTACGCTCTCTCCTCGCTTTCACTCTCTTCGCTACTCGATTCACCTTCTACTGTCTGGATACCAAATAGGCCAGCAAGTTATAAGAGTTAGTTTCTGAAACACATATTTTGAACTTGCTAACAGCCACTGTAGATTAAAATGCTCGTAAACTGAAACGAAGAACAAATTCATAATTAGCAGAGCATAAACTCTAATTTAYAAACCTCGACTTCTAGACCTAAAATATAAACCCAGTCTCACCATTGTTCGAGCAGAATCTCCATTTGCAAATTTCATTGCTTTCAAACGTCGTTCAGCGGCCAATTTGGCGCGGCGCTCACGTGCTTGCGCTCGGCGCTTACTCTCCATGCGTTTCTGAAGATTCACGTCCCGTCCAAACTCATCGAGCTGAGGAACTGTGCCACTCCGTACATCTCTCGCCGCTGCAGCTGAGGCAGCTGCCATTGCGGAAGCCGTGCCACCCCCTTTTGCCAATGCCGCCTTCGCGGCATTTACAGCAGACTCAATTTCAGTCATTTCGTCAGCATTGTCAGCAGTGCGCCGCTCCAGTAACGCATTGGCACGCTCCTCATGAAGCCGTTGCATGGCCTCTTCCAATTCCTCAATAAGAGGGCCCTTATCCTGCATCACAAGAAGCTCAATCCTTTGAGTGCTTATAAATTGGTCACTTGACATTCTTCTTCAAAATTAGCAAGAAGCTACTAAAACAAATTTGCCAAAATGAAGCTCTTCTGACGCCTCAAAGGGATGAAAACTTCCAAAATATGACCATTTAAACTATAGGTCGATTGTGAGACACATATAGTAAATGCTCGGTCAAAGAGGACAGATAACCTTTACCTGCAAGAAATCACATAAAATAGCAAAGTAACTACGGAGGTCCTGCATATAGAGATACTTCTCACTTGCACTAGCCAAAGATTGCTCTAATGATGCCACTCCAGAGAGTGATGAGGTCAGCATTTCCTCAGTTCTGTGGAGCTCTGACATAGTCCTTCCGTGGCTTTCCTGGAAGACGAAAAAAAAACTGTAAGAAACGAAGAGCCCAGCTAAACAGCGGTGAACCCATTCAGGCGTGGAAAACATCCGAATTGAGGTGACTACCATTATAATCCAATTAAGGTGACATTATCGAATAGAAGAGACAACCGCCATGCCAACGATATAAATACTTGTTCATACACATCAAAGGAAATACCACGACTCTGAACACACTCAAAACGTAGAAGAARAAGAAACACAATTGAGGAGTTCCATTCAAATAGAGTATCCGTGCGCTATGATCAAAACYTTACAACCGCAATCGGAAATAATCCTGATATATCAATCATAACACGGACAGATCAACGACCAGCATGTGAAAAGGAATTAGGAAACAAACAAGACAAACAATAAGTAGCAATATAGAAGCAGGAAGTTCCAATTACACGACAAACAAAGAAGATAACTTACCCGCATCTTAATTAAATTATCCTGCAGAGATTTCCAAGCTCCCTCGGCTTGATGTGGAATTGACATGGCTTCCACGGGACCCCTTCCATAAGCATAACCGAAATTAGCTACAGGCAATCCAGGAGTTAAACCAACAGCAGGAGCTCCTCCAGGCACCACCACCCGCGAAACGTCCTCCACTCTCTTCCCGAATCCCTTCCGCAGTTGCTCTTCTTCCCAAGTCCTCTCTTCATCCGCTTCGTCGTCCTCCTGATGAGCCAATTCAACATCTTTCGCCATAGCCTCAAAAACAGCTCCCGTATTTTTGTACTTGGTCTCCCCTAGAAACGACATCCTTCCCTGCACTTCACCCTCATCTCCACTGGAATCTGCATCGCCTTCACCCTCACGCACACTGCCCCTAACATCTCCATCATTCACAGGTATGTAATCCGGCGCTGCCTGCGCCTGCCGCAACCGATTCCTTCGTGCCTTCGCAGCCGCGATCATCGCAGCATCAGGAATGTGCGTAACCCCTCCGCTATCCGCCCCTGTTCCAATTCCCATCAACCCTAACCTCTTCTCCGCATCATATTCCACTCTCACGGTCTCCTCCACTTTCCTCTCCTTCAATTCACCCTGCCCTCGAATTTTCACTTCGGATTTCGGGTCTTCCATAGGCTTCAATAAACCCTTGAGAATCACAACCGGCTCAGCAGGCATACTATCAACGATGGCTTTCGGTGCTCCCACCGTCTTCGTGTTCCGTTGAAGCTCAAGTAATTTCTCTTTCGTATACTCTCCAGCTTGCGCCTGGACATTCGTCGCTACTTTCAATCCAGGCTTGTCCTTACCTAGCTCCATTTTGTGTCCAACGCCATATCCACCCTTCCGGTCATCCCCAAACCTAAAACCACCAGTCTTTGACAGCGCCTTCTCCTTCTTCTTCGTCTTCGAAGCCAATCTACGATCGCCATCGCCATCCCCGTCCTCCTCATCTCCGACGAAGCTCAGCAAAGTCGGCCCCGAAGAGACTTTTGCAACCACGGTCGACACCGTCGYCTTCTTCACGTCCTTCCGCTTCCCCACGCTCTTCGTCGCCTCTCGCTCCGGGTGCACCACCTTCGCCTCCTCTTCGTCGTCGTCCTCCGCACGACGACGCCAATTCTTCACCTTCGACATGGTGCAATTGCTGCATGCGAGCTCCGCGAGACGCAATCACTTAGGGTTTCAATCTCGATACCGTCACTACAGACTCCATGATCACGAGGTAGATCAGAATTAGGGCTGGGGAACTATGATAGTTCATCCGTTTCGGAATGGCAGCGTTCATCTGTAAATGGATGAAGTAGTCGAGGCCGCGGTGTGATGATTATCCAAAACCGAATGAGGAGTTGAGGACTAAGGTTGATCACCTATTTCCGACCACTTAAGCAATTCAGCCTATATGCGGCAAGCGGCAAGTTCAGGAAAAAAAATTCCAGTGTAGAGAAATAGATTTCATAATTTTTTTTTWAAATCCCTCAAAATCAAAATTATCATGAATTTTTTTCGTGAAGATTCTATTTGCCCCATTTCCGTTAATTAGGCAAACCTATTTTCGACCCTAGGATAGTCACAAGATCGATACAAGGCTTTCAATGTACACATTGTGATCATTGTATGGTTTCAATGTACACTTCCCAAACATTGTTGTTGCTCCTGTGGGGCCAGCAAAGCGTGAGTTGTCACCTACAATTGAGCTAATCGAAAATAGAGTACCCTTTGGAATGGAAATGGGATGCTGGTTGAAAATGGGGACCTCCTTTACACCTCTTCATCCCTAATGTGCTTCCAATGAACAAATCCAAGTTCTAATTATAAACCAGACAAAAGTTAGAGATTCATTTGGAGGGCCAAATTTTGGTCTACAATGGAGATGCTTTTCAAGGACCCTMTAACTTATTGAGATGGTAATTACTAGCATAGCAATTTAAGTAACTATAACTATAATTCTAGTCGTTTTGAGCATTGACAAAAAATGAATTATAATGGCATAACGAAACGAACACCTAAACAAAATTGACTTCTATATATTATGCTTAATGAGCAAAACCTCTATAGACACTATAAGAAACCCGTGTTTTGGGGGACGTTTTCACTATTTTTCTTGACGCATTTTTGTGGACATTAAATAAAACAGCCTATGTTTTTATGTCAACAATGATGCTCAATAATAAATCGACATTATTGAGCATCACTGTTGACATAAAAACATAGGCTGTTTTATTTTAATGTCCACAAAAATGCATCAAGAAAAATAGTGAAAACGTCCCCCAAAACACGGATTTCTTATAGTGAGAGCAATCTAAGGTTGCATCTAAGTATACCTATTTTAAGCACTTCAAAAATATATATTTTGTTTCATTCATTGTCTTAAAAATGCCCTACATTAAGCACTTCAAGAATCTATAGTTTATTTCATTCACTGTCCAAAAAATGCATTTTGAAAGAATCTAAAATCCTCTTTTGACTACCAACAAGACCCCATTATAACTTCTTCAATATGATAGTGGGAACTATGTTCAATTGGTCTTCCTTTTTGGTGCTCCTAGCCCTTTAACATTGTAGCTTGGGACTCAAAGACACCTCTTCCTACTATAATGGCCCCTCCAACTCGATCACTAACTCTAAACTTCCATCTTCACTATTGGAAAAATCTCCAAAATCAATTATCTTCCTAGGTAGAAGAAATTGTTAAGAATCAAACTTTGTTTTTTCACTTGTCAATAAGAAAACTTGAAAATTTGACAAATCAAATAATAGTAACTAGTCACAATGACAATGAGCCCAAAAGTGGTAGGCACTATTGTGTGTGCCTCCCCACCTATCCTTGCTATAAAAATCCAATCCATTGATCTTTTTTGAGAAAAATACATCCACACACACAACCATTGATTTCATTTTAAAACAACAGTGGTGATGGCATTACACCTCTACCATCAATGTGGATGGAAAAATTTGAGGGACACACAGGACCGTCGAAGTAGTGCGGCGCAACCAAAAAACATAAACTAGTGATCTTCAATGGATGATCTTCAAAGTTAGGGTTTGGCACTCAAGTGGAAGTCTCAAAGTTGGGGGTTCTTATGTGTGAGGCACATAGCAGCATTTGTTGTCACAATGCCTAACCACATGMGGTGAGTTTGTTTGTTGTTTGCATGAATGCGTATAAGTTCACATATTTTCCGTTGAAGATGTCGAGGGTTAGGGTTTGTTACTAGTTCAACACTATTTGCTARAATACATATTGTAGGGCTCCATTGCTGCGCCRCCTTGCCATAGGAGGTGTTTCAAATTGTGTATGAGTGTTTCATTATTTAAGTGATGAGTGTTTGAGTTTCTTGCACAAACTWGTACAAAAGGTTTCAATTTCAACCAATCCGACCTACTTGGCASAATCAAGCACTRAAAGACACCCTTGCTTGAGGAGTTCTTCAAGTCCATGTTTTGCATTATTTTTATCRCCTCCTTATGGAAYTTMAAATGGTTGTAATCTTTCCCATYTTGGATGGCTTCATTTCTATTTTGCAAGGTAAACTATCTCAAACGTCCTTGTATCTCATGTTTTTATTACCTAGGTGGCRACGTTGGATCACTGYTTTTTAAATTYGACTCAAAAGACTCAGATAAAACTTGATAAAGATTGCTGTGAAAAAATCCCTAATGSTGTTAATGGTARATTTCRAAAGCTTTAAAACAACACTTTGATTCAAGCAAGTACGTTCTTCCTAACTATATCTGAATCTTATCGATTACATTTCATGTGATGTGGCCAACATGAAAATGAGATGCATAGCGTTTGCTGTGTTCAATGCTAGGCTGCAGGATTCACATCTTCATTTGTTTTTGCAAGACCGTCAAGAATGTGCGCAAAATTGTTGTGGTTAAGATTTTTAAGATGTAAAAATGTCATTAACCCTTAAAGGACTGACCTATCACCGTGGGCGAAGGCGGGGTGCAATATGTAGTGCTTGACCGAGGGAAAAAACACAGTTCACACACATGTTTAGCTTTGGATAAATTGTACAAACCAATACCTCATGCTACCCATTCAAAAAATGCGAGAAGGAGAGCCTGGCACAAAACACTTTCATGTGAAAATCTTTGCTATGTTCGTAGAATTAGGGCTACCTAAAAATATGGAAGCAATTAAAAACACTAAATCTGACTTCCCATGATGATTGACACATGTGTGGTCACTTTCAGAAAAGGAATGGATGAAATTTAGTGAGTGTCCGCTCACCAGATGAGTTTTTTGTCATCGAAAGGACAATAAACGTCCGAGGCGTCATTTAAGGGTTTAGTATAGGAAGCTGCAAAGATTTTAGGGTTAAAAAAAAACTTCGGGCTTCAGTTGTAACAAAAACAAATTGGATCAAATTTTGAAGTGCCTTTTAGAAAAAGATTACGGTTGTATCAAGAAATTTTTGAAAATAAAAGTTCTACAGTCAATGCCAGAATGACATATGTATGTCTTCCAAAACTTGTTTAAATGTTTTACAACCAATGGGTAAATGACACAAGTACCCCTTTTTAATGCATGTAGGATTTTCTCAAAAAGTAACAAATTATCACAATATAATCAAAAGCAATGTAATCAAAAGTGCCCAGCACTAACCGCACCACACATATCACAGTAGCAAAAAGTGGTGGGKTTGGGGGTACCCAYTTCAATGTGAACTCCAAATGTTGACAACTTCRGGAAGAACAACAAATGTAAAAGGAGACTAAGCGTTGCATTTTACCTAGAGGCTTGGACAATTTGTTCAATGAGAGGCCCAAAATGAGGACATGTGATTGGAGAATTGTGTGCACCAAAAATGGAAGACCAATTTTTGGCCTCAGGGCCAATGCTGTCTTTCAATTGAAAACCTTTTTATAAAATATTATTTTTTTATAAAATCAAATCCGTTGGCTTTTGTATAATCAAGTTCAAGGAAAATTGGCCTAGCATCCAGATTTAAAGTGGCCCTAGAAAGAAAGAAAGAAAGAAAGAGAAAGGGAGGGCCTAAAATTTTATAGGTATCATTGATATGGCCGGGCTTTTTGGCCTTAAGGGCCTTACATATGGGAGAATTGGCCCACATTATCATTTTTATTTTAAKGAGTAGTTGAGGACAACCTTAAGCCTAAAAGAAGTTGACATTTTGTGCAATCAGCCTCAAGAAAAATTGACCCAACCTCTAGGCATTAAGTGGACCTAAACTTATTGTACATAGAAAGCTAGCTGAGAACAAAAGAGAGGCTATGGAGGCTATAGTAGGACAACACAATATACACCGACTAATATTGGACAATTTTTGTAAGGTAGTATGCGGCACTAAACCAATTAGCTTTGGAATAGATATGAGGTCAACTATCCTCAAATCGATCTTCTTTAGCCATTGAATGGGTTGAGGGAAAAGTATAATTTAYTAGAGAAATCAATCATTCTCCATGGTTTTCTCTCATCTCCTTAGAAGTGGCAAGCTAACAGATTTGAAAAGACATATGGTCATAAGAGGTGACTACGACAAAAATCTTTGAAAATTCACAAGTAATTCAAGAATGCTTCAAAAAATATGAAATCAATTGTGTTCAATTCCACATCTATTTGAATTCCTTGGAAAAAAGTAAACTATCCCTTGAATTATTGTTTTTAATTCTTAAAGGACATTGCATGCCCCAGGGCATTTTGAAAGTCAAACTTGAGTTTTTCATATAATTCTTTATTTTAATTGCTTTTAAGCTTAATTAAAAAAATGAAGCTCCAATAATTTGATTTTTGTTCCAATTTGATTTTTTTCAAAAGTTCAAAATTGCAAATTTTGTGATACATTGAAGCTAGCATATTGAAGGCTCAAAATACAACACTTTTTAACTCTTTCTTTTGAATTTCTTTTTGTGTAAGCTCCAAGTATACATCAATTCCACCATGATGTTTGACACCATTATTTTCATTTTTCATATAATTTTCATACTATTTTAAGCATTTTTGTAATTACTATTATTTTTATACTAAAATCTCTTGAAAAATTCATATGAAAATCAATTTGATGTTTTAAATTACAAAAAAATTAAGTTACGTTTTAAATTTATAGTATTACATTTGAAAATATTAAAACTTTGAAATGTATATTCTAATGTAGAAATCTAATGAAGTTTGACCAAGCCTAGACATGAAATGTCCTTTAAGGGTTAAATGAGAACATCCTACACAAACTAGTATTGGATAGCTATGGTGCTAAACAACTAACCATATACATTTTTTACCATGTAGAACAAGCTTCACCTTTTGTTTTTAATAGCTTGTGTCTACCATGTAATGTAAATTAGTCTGGAATCTCAAGAACGCAAGAATCCAAGGTCTGATATTTCAAATCAATGATCAAAATCAAAAATTCGAGAGAATTGGCAAAATGGCCACATTGGCTCTTCAAAAGGGTTGGGGGTGAACTAGCCCCCTCTTAGCCCCCTCACTTGGCCTCATCAAGTCATTTTGGGGTGCAAGCAAAAAAACAGCCCCTATTTTGATCTTGATTAATTTACCTTGCACACCCCTCCTAGTTAATCWAGGGCCTTTGATTTCAAGTATGAATTCACAATATGCAAATTTTATAATGCATGAATTTTTTCAAATCAACATTTTGTCAAGGGGGCAAGCGAGGGGTTTAATTCACCTCAACCCTCACGTCTCCGAAACCAGACTTCGGAGCTGGTATAAGGTAAAACATCCCATTTTGGTCAGAATTTGGAGTCTCCCCTAATGCCATAATTGAAATCTTTCAAAAAAAATTTCACATAAAGATAAGTGTCCACTATGGGTCATCTGACCCGAATGGGATGTTTAACATTAACATACAATTAGGGCAAATTGATTCTCTTATTGTGCTTATCAAAAGATAAATGTAAAAATTGCCCCCTATTATGTGTTGCTTCAATTTTGTATTTCTTTTTCCACCCTAGCTAATTTGGGGCCTTTGCATGCAAATATGAATTAAGAATTTGCAAATCATATCAAGTGTGGTAGATAAAAGAATTCGAGTATTTTTTTAGGGATCAAAAAAGGGGCAATAAGGGGGTCAATTTAGCTAGGATGTACTGTCCCCCTTATTGCCCCTATCATAAGGTAAAAATTTCCCCCTATTTTGTGCTGCTTTAATTTGTATGGTAGGAGGTCCATCAAGCAATCATCTAAGCGCTAAAACAAAATTTTGGGGGRAGGTAAAACATCTTGGAATATTTTTTCARTAAATTTCCTTTGAAAGACAAGAGGAAATGGCKCAGTTAACCCGAGTTGTTTCGTATTTTTGGAGCTTTGTGGAGTTATGAAATTTTGAAGTTGAAATRCCCTAGGGCTCTAGAAGCGACCACCTCCTAGATGTACACATTTGTACRTTTTTGWACTTTTGTACATTGAAGAAAGCAAATTGTACCTTTGTGTCATGTTCGGTTCAAAATGCTAGGGCRGAGTTCGAGCTTCCTACTTTATTTCTTCACCTCCCCTATTTAATTTGGGACCGATGATTGCAAATATGAATTTAGAATTTACAAATTATATCATCTGTGGTAACTTAGATAAAAGAATTCCAATATTTCCTCCAGGGGTAAAGAAAAGGGCAGTAAGGGCTAGGGTGAACTGCCCCCCTCATTGCCCCTTTTCTTACCCCTGGGGAAAACACTGAAATTCTTTCATCTGCCTCCTATGACAAAATTTGCAAATTCTGAATTCATATTTGCAATCAGAGGCCCCAAATTAGCTAGGGAACGTGAAGAAATACAAAATAAACGCGGCACAAAATAGGGGGCAGTTTTTACATTTACCCTGTGACAGGGGCAATGAGGGGTCAGTTCACCCTGGCCGGCAATAAGGAGGTTAGTTCGCCCTGGCCTATAATGTACTGTACGAATAAAGGATAGTTTAAACATAGTAAGTATGTATTAACTGCGTATTTACTATAGTCATATGTAGTAATTAATGACAGGTACGTTCCGGCCCATTTTGCCCAAGTCCCTACTCGGATATTTAAATCGGGCACCAACTCATAACTTCTTAATAAGATAACCGCCGAAAAGCTCCCAACTCGGGAAGGGCACCCAAACCATTTTTTAATTGGAAATATAGGACCTCCCTCCCAAAGCTATTGTAGATCTTGGATTGATCTGAAAATTTTATCACACAAACTAGACTACTATGCGCAACTTCTCCAACAAGTTTTATTGAATTTGGACATTGGATGCAAAAGTTATAACCCTTTGAACTTGACTTTTATTCCCTGAGGACGTTTTTCGTCCCCTGTGACGTTCAGGGGTTAATGGAGAAGGCAAACGGCGGACAATCCAATTTGTCCTGTGAATTTGACCTTGCCTGACTCTCTGCAGTAATTAGTCCTCCCTTTGTCCCACTCACATAACATTCTTAACCTTCATTGGGAGGGTCCCTTTTGCTCCTCAAAATCTGGCCCCCCCAACCAATCAGACCGATTGTGAGTCTGACACCCACTAACTCCGAACCTGCCAGCCAATGGATTATAACCTTGTTTCTCCCTCCAAGTATCTAGGAGGGCATTATACCTCCAGTTGGGGGGAGGACCAAGGGCCACTGAAGAATGTTATGCAGGACACTAAATTGTGCCCATAAAATGAGCTCCGAGGGGTAATGTTTGAGGGTAAAAGTAAAAAAAAGCCTCTTATATTGAGTATGTTCTCAACCTCCCCGAGCTAATCTGGGATATCTAATTGCAAACTTGAATTCAAAAATTGCAAAAAATAAGTTGTGCAAAAAATAAAAAAATGTGCATTTTCTCTAATGGTAAATCTAGCATGTAGGGCCCATTTCATGGACATGATTTATTATTCGGCCTATCTCTCCAAGAGGTAGAAGGCTCCTAAATCACCCATCTAAGGAGTAAGGATAAATACAACTCGGTAGGAGAATTTGTCCATCGAAATCTTTTTRATGTATTTTTTATAGAAAGTGAAATGAAAAAAATTTTAGTGACAATTTTTATAATAAAATTTAACCCCAAAGTGACATTCAATTTTTGGGGTTCAAAAACATCATTGCTTTTGAAGCTTTATGGATTCAAATGTCTTCAAGTTATACGAATCTCAACCGTACAATCTTGTAGTGTATATGTGGTAGATGACATGTACAAAATTTGAAGTCATTTGGCCACATAGATTGCAAGATCATAATGTTTTACTGTTGAAAATGGATGCTGAAATTTTCTCCAAAACATATTTGGAGCTGAAATTTGATTTCTAAATCTACTCAAATGAAAAAACTTTATACTACAAAATGATTCAAAACTAGTATACAAACACATCGGTGAAGAAAAAAATTCACTCAATTGACTCATTGTGTCTACAAAACGGCTTTGAAAAGTCAATAATCAACAAGAAAAATTGCAAAAAACACATATAAAGCTCAACTCCCTTCTACTATAATGCTTCTCAGTCACTCATTAATTCTTGGATTGATATGAAACTTTAGCCACACAAACCAAACTAGTATGCGCAACTTTTCCAAAAAGAATTCTTGAAGATGGACTTTGTATGAAGAAGAAACAAGCCTCCAAAGTTTACTATACTCCCAGAATGGAAGAATTTTGAACTTCGAATTGCTCCCAAACATTCAAAATAACTTTGATTGAAATGAAAACCTTATCACAATAACTATACTTCAAGGAGAACAAAACCCAACAAATTTTATTAAAAATGAAAAATCAATGAAGGAGATACAAGGCCCCGAAGTTGCAACTCTAAAATGCAGTTTGGTAGACTTAAATTGAAGTTGTGAACTTCGATTGGCATTCAAAAAATCAATACAACTTGGATTGATCTGAAAGTTCTACCACACAAACTAGAGGATAGATCGCAACTTTTCCAACAAGTTTTATTGAATTTGGAYCTTGGATGCAAAAGTTACAGCACTTTGAATTAGGCTTGAAACTGTGTGAGGACACTTTCTGTCCCCTTTGTCATTTTGGGGTTAAAGTTGAATTGAATTAGATAAGACTTTTCAAAGTGAAAGGTGTGTTGRTAGTTATTTATGCTCATAGATTGGAGCAAGAATGAACTCCAAAATGCATTTAAAGCAGGGTTGTTTGCCTTGACGACTCGACAACTCGACGAACACAATGTCCAACACGTCAAGTAGACCTCATCGTCCGTCTAATAGAGTCAATGTCAAGTTGACTTTAGTTGAAAATGTTTACCCTGCCCATTCAACACATGTCTGCTAGTTGGCAACCACGTGGCAAAAATCAGGGCGCATTCGGATGTGGGCGACATCGGGTGTGGGCGCCCGCGTGTTCAGGGTTAGTGCACTAGGCGACTTTGGGTGCGGGTATAGGCGCATTCAAGTACCCGCGGTCGCCCCACGCTATACCCGCGGTCATCCATCAGAATCCGTGCGCACCTCGCAATTGCGTCTGCCCACACCTGCAATCGCCCTAGCCGCGGTCGCGCAACCCGCAGTCGCCTATTTTGACTTGGTTTGGGCTTTCCACATCGGATGAAAATATCTGCCCGTCGGGCAGAATTTTTTTAAAAGTTGGGCGACCGCGGGTGTAGGCGCTTTGTCGAGCATATGCGACACTCGTCATATACGACATGCGACGTCAAACAGACAACTTGACACCGAAACCCAAAAACGCGTTCGACATAACAACTCTGATTTAAAGAGAGCAAGCTAGTCCAAAAATTGATCAATACAAAGCTGCTTAAAAATGTGAATCACATTTTTTTTAAAGTTTGTAACATCTGTAATTCAAATTTTTGCATGCCCAATTACTACATGAATGTATATTTCATCTTAAACGGAGTTCAAAACACAATTAGTGGCAAGATCAAAYATTRTACTCCTCCCATCATCTACACCGAATCCTGAAACCACTCACATGTGATGACACTCTYTGACTTCAATAACTTTTGGTTTCTTYTGAAACCATCGTGCAYTCTTTATGTGAAGTCTACATGGGYAGTTGAAAATGCCCAKGYGATTTATGAGCCTCCTCTCATATCAACCTCCAAATTAGGCACAATTTTTGTCCCACTAAAAAGCTATGTTCTTGAGTTTGACTATTGAGTAAGTGTTTGTCGTATTGAACGCCTTCATAGAGGCAAGTGAAACAATCTAGGAGCGTTTTTTGGCCTAGCTTGGGCTTGCCCATGCAAAGCACTTTGTAAGGTAGAAACATCCATTCACGTCCATGTTCCCATTCTTGTATCCTAGAGTGGCAGTAAACATGTCCCTAGACTTTAGTTTATGTGTCTTCCAAATGCTTAACTCTAACTTGATGACGCATATGAAAGACACATACTTGTCTCTGATTGTTTTACACCTGATTTTTGCAGATTTTGATTCAAGGGTTCGCCTATGTGACAATTTTAGTGGTCTAGGGAGACAACACTTTGAAAAATCACAAAAACACATACCACATCCGGAAAAACTATTTTTTTATTTTTTTATTTCATGACTTTCTTTTGCTATTTCTAAAAACATATTATTTCTAGAAAAACATGCTTCCAACTATGTTGAGTTGCTTATATTGACAGTTATGGGTGCTTCCATTGTTCTTGTTACTTCTTTAAACAATAGTGTTGACAATGCATTTTGTGACCACTTCAGGGCTATGGAAATTTGTTCATAAAGTGGGTCGAGGTTCTTATTATGGCTGTTTAGGTTGGGGAGCATAATTTTGGAATCCCATTGTTGCCACCACCCTTTAAATCATTTGAAATGACAAACCTAGCAGCATTCCTAGACTGCACTCAAATAACATAAATTTTTGGGTTTATTCCACATGGATTTGGGGTGTCCAAACAACAAGCCTAAATTGGAGATTATGCATAGATATGAGTAATGTGTTATTTGTTCATGAACATGCATGTATTATTGGCACTATGACTAAAAATACAATTTAGTCTTTCAAGAGAAAGAATTTTGGAGTTTTTTAGTAGAACAGAGGGAGTAATTAGTAGTTTACAAACTTTTCATTTGTCTGGTTCCCTAGAGGAGCTACTATAGAGTTTTTGTGTTTTGTCATCAAATTATAATTTGGCTTGTAGACCATTTTCTTTTCTTTTCTTTGTGTTTTATGTTTTATTGAAGTGATAGCTGGAGACATAAAATTCTTGAATTTCACTATATGAAACCTTTCATTTCTACGGATCGAGGTTCTTTTCATGGTACTACATGGAACATATTGTAGTAAGGTGAAAACATCCAAATCTATTCGAATACCTACTCCTAACAAGTAGACACATCTATTGAAAGTGTTTTCAAACATGCAGTTAAGCTATCTCCATCTTTAACTATAATGGGTGAACTGTGATTCTTTAGATTTTTGTTTTCTAATAAAGCTATGTTATGGTTTTGGAGGCCTAGGGAGCTTTTGCATTAGATGTTTTTTGAGGCCCAAGTAATTTTTTTTCTAACAGCAACCAACTATTCCATCACTACATTGAGAACAAATAGGGGAATAGGCTTGAAACGGCCCTCTAGAGGCCTCATTTCTCATCGAAACCTTTGAAAAAATTATGGTAATTACATGTCTTTCCTAATTTTTATTTGTTTTTTAATTCATAATATTCAATTGCTAATACTACGTAAATATNGATTTATGAGCCTCCTCTCATATCAACCTCCAAATTAGGCACAATTTTTGTCCCACTAAAAAGCTATGTTCTTGAGTTTGACTATTGAGTAAGTGTTTGTCGTATTGAACGCCTTCATAGAGGCAAGTGAAACAATCTAGGAGCGTTTTTTGGCCTAGCTTGGGCTTGCCCATGCAAAGCACTTTGTAAGGTAGAAACATCCATTCACGTCCATGTTCCCATTCTTGTATCCTAGAGTGGCAGTAAACATGTCCCTAGACTTTAGTTTATGTGTCTTCCAAATGCTTAACTCTAACTTGATGACGCATATGAAAGACACATACTTGTCTCTGATTGTTTTACACCTGATTTTTGCAGATTTTGATTCAAGGGTTCGCCTATGTGACAATTTTAGTGGTCTAGGGAGACAACACTTTGAAAAATCACAAAAACACATACCACATCCGGAAAAACTATTTTTTTATTTTTTTATTTCATGACTTTCTTTTGCTATTTCTAAAAACATATTATTTCTAGAAAAACATGCTTCCAACTATGTTGAGTTGCTTATATTGACAGTTATGGGTGCTTCCATTGTTCTTGTTACTTCTTTAAACAATAGTGTTGACAATGCATTTTGTGACCACTTCAGGGCTATGGAAATTTGTTCATAAAGTGGGTCGAGGTTCTTATTATGGCTGTTTAGGTTGGGGAGCATAATTTTGGAATCCCATTGTTGCCACCACCCTTTAAATCATTTGAAATGACAAACCTAGCAGCATTCCTAGACTGCACTCAAATAACATAAATTTTTGGGTTTATTCCACATGGATTTGGGGTGTCCAAACAACAAGCCTAAATTGGAGATTATGCATAGATATGAGTAATGTGTTATTTGTTCATGAACATGCATGTATTATTGGCACTATGACTAAAAATACAATTTAGTCTTTCAAGAGAAAGAATTTTGGAGTTTTTTAGTAGAACAGAGGGAGTAATTAGTAGTTTACAAACTTTTCATTTGTCTGGTTCCCTAGAGGAGCTACTATAGAGTTTTTGTGTTTTGTCATCAAATTATAATTTGGCTTGTAGACCATTTTCTTTTCTTTTCTTTGTGTTTTATGTTTTATTGAAGTGATAGCTGGAGACATAAAATTCTTGAATTTCACTATATGAAACCTTTCATTTCTACGGATCGAGGTTCTTTTCATGGTACTACATGGAACATATTGTAGTAAGGTGAAAACATCCAAATCTATTCGAATACCTACTCCTAACAAGTAGACACATCTATTGAAAGTGTTTTCAAACATGCAGTTAAGCTATCTCCATCTTTAACTATAATGGGTGAACTGTGATTCTTTAGATTTTTGTTTTCTAATAAAGCTATGTTATGGTTTTGGAGGCCTAGGGAGCTTTTGCATTAGATGTTTTTTGAGGCCCAAGTAATTTTTTTTCTAACAGCAACCAACTATTCCATCACTACATTGAGAACAAATAGGGGAATAGGCTTGAAACGGCCCTCTAGAGGCCTCATTTCTCATCGAAACCTTTGAAAAAATTATGGTAATTACATGTCTTTCCTAATTTTTATTTGTTTTTTAATTCATAATATTCAATTGCTAATACTACGTAAATATTTTTACTTCGAAAGGTGCCTCCAACTATTTTGATTGTTTATTTTGATGTTTTGGATGTTCTAGCTTTAGTTCTCTGATTGAATCAAGAGACCAGATTATCATTGTTATCATCAGTCAAATTGTTAAATGAAATAAGGAAGCTAGTCAAAGGCTACTACACACTAGATAAAGGTTATGAATAAGGTCAAARGCTAATGATAAAGGTAAGAATACTTTYCAACCAARCCTCCTTTTGCAACCTTGAAAAGGAACCCTCTACAATRAAYAAAATTGTCTTATATGGCTCMTCAATCATCAAGTTCACAAAAATCAAGTTGCAAGTTGCACTCTGATTGTGATTCTAGCTGCATTTTGTAAATATGTTGGTGTAAGATATTTTGARATTAAACAATGTATTATAAAAGACCACTCTAGTTCTTCTTCATCATAGATATAGGTGACATTGGTAACAAATTGACACATGGTACRAGGTGGTGCAGACCCTTGAGAATCTGACATAGAATTTCAATTTCAGCACTTGMGTGTAAAATTAAACTTTTACGTACGATATTCATAAATGTATTAGATAATAATTGAAATACAATTTGTGAAAACAYTCTTGCATCTCTAAGCCAAGAGGTTTGAAGAAGCAAGAAAACCGCTCTTTCTTTTTCTTATACTCCCCTAGTATCACTAAAAATCTCCGAACYGGATTAGGGGTTGTAACACTAAATGGTTCTATTTATTGATTTTAATCAAAGAACATGCAATCTTAAATTAATATAACATGAATATCCATTCCACGCTCCATTTCACATCATTTGCTCAACGCTCTACAATCAAAATCAATAAATGAAACCTTTTTAGTGGTACAAAACCTAAACCCAAATTGGAGATAATTACTGGTACATGAGGAAGTTCCATGTACATTCATTGAATATCTGGCAATTTCAAAACCTTCTTTGAACGATTTCCTTAAAACCTTAAAAATTTGTGGCTTCTTCATGCACTTAGAAAGTAGCAAACACTGATAGTTCACTAACATTCTACTTATTTAATTTCAAAAAACACAACCTTCCTCTAGTCACAAATACATSCTCTGACTCCTCCTGCTAACAATAGGAGTTCCATAAAGCGCTCATTTAAGAGTTGAAGCTAAATTTTGAGGAAGGTTAGCCCCTCATCACCGGAGGTAATAAAAGTTATACATAGTAGTCTGTGTTTTTTGGTTAAAATTTCATACTAATCCAAGAGATAATGAGTGACTACAAAGCATTTTGATAGAAGAAGGTTTATCCATAAATGTGATTTTTTGCTATTTTTTCATTGTTTTTGACATTTCAAAACAAGTTTGCAGACACAATGAGTCACTTGAATGATGATTTTTTTCACCAAAGTGTTTGTCTTTTGGTTTTGAAACACTCTGTGATTTAAAGTTTATTCATATCAATAGGTTTAGAAATAGAATTACACCTCAAAATCTGTTTTTAAGAAATTTGAGCATCTTTAGTTAACACTGAAACATTATAATCTTTCAATCTATATGGTCAAATTACCCCAAATTTTTTTCACACCATTGACAACATACACACTACAACATTGTATGGTTGAGATTTTCATACTTCCCTGAAATTTAGACTAACAGCACTTGAAAAGCAAGGATGCTTTTACACATGTTTGAACTTTAGGCAACGAGTGGTTAAACTTCTTGAAGTAATTTTCAGTAACTTTTACTTCAAAAGATACGTGAAATTGGCATCTAACCCAAGTCGTTTCATATTTTTATCTAAAACCGCCCACCTCCTTATATGTACATCTCTTGAAAAGTACACATTGCTGAAGGCTAACCTCAAACAGCATGTACAGATAGTGCACATTGGAAGAGGTGGGCAATTTTAAAGCTTGAGTGCTTTTAGAACCTCAAACTGCTTATAACATAACCTCCCTCACTACCTGCCCAAGCTTGTGCTCYCTCAAGGCMTGTTCCCACAARSRTTRGAAAATGAACCACATGAATTGATTGTTGCCGTGACAAATGCGATGGACCTCATAGTTGACACTAATACGGCACTAGCTCTTATGTTGWGGCTCCTCTTTTTTTCTTCAAAGCCGACAACAACCGCATCTTGCCAGCTGCAACTGTGATTGGTGAAGAGGTGGACGACATTATGGCGGCTTTAAGGCAAATTGAYGAAGCGCTTGATGTTGATACAATCGCTTTAATGACCACCACTTTCCAGAACTACCATTTGTGCCCCTCGTTCAATGTCTTCCACAATGAGTTGGAGTACTGAAAGAAGCCACGATCCACAACGTAGTTTTCCATATTTCTACTGCAGCAGTATGACAATAATCGATGGGTATCCATGTCCCGCATGACTAAACCTGTTGTTTTCGCTCTTGTTGAAGTCCAACTGCCTCACGTTGAGAAGGACACTAAGTATAGATTGGCTATTTCCGTTCTTGTACGTGTTGCTTGCACTCTATTCAAACCCACTCACGCAGCCAACTTCATAGTCTGGAGTGAGCTTTTTGCAATTGGAAGGAGCATTGTCTTGAAGATTTTACAAGAAGGTGTTCATGGCATCAATGACTGCTTGCAGCAAGAAATATCATGGCTTGTGTCGTAGCATAGGGCAGGTAAATACCCTATTATACTCACAAAAACCACCCTAGAGTATAACAAAGTGATTCTAAAGATCGAACCCAAGAGATTATGTGAAGTAGTTAGCTTTTCTACACAATTAAGCACACTTTCTCTCCTTTCCGGTCCTCAACTGGAAACTCAAAACCACAAAACACACAGAAATCCCAGGACCGGATTCTATCCTCTTCCAATCCCAACAATTTTTTATGTTATCAAACCACCAAAAACCCAAGGCCCTACAACTTCCGGTCCTGGGTACAACTCTGAACAAATCCGGTTTGACTTTACCTCTGTTTAACCATCAGAGGGACCACCATCTTGTTTTGAGAGTAGCAGGCTCGCCACTCCTTCCGTGAATTATAATGGCTGAAGACCCACTGTCGAACCTCCTAACCTTCTACTCTAATCCGGATCCGGTTTGGTTCCTCACAGCAATCCAGAAGCTAATCCGAACCACAGGTCACTCAGAAACCCTCCGTATGATCCACTCATATTACAATGACCTTAGCTTTCTCTCCAATCTGTGTGAAGTCAAGGTGGCTGCAAGAAAATCAATCCGTTCCAACACCCAGACAGCCTTCTCCCATTTACCAATCTCTGGATGATGAGACCCCTCGGGAGGTCTGGACACTCAATTGGATTTCCTATCCAAGAGTTTTAGCACGACTAAGGAATCCCTCCCTATCCGCCTAGCCTAGCCAACAGTTTTCTCACCCGGAATTGATGACTACAGAGTGCTGAGGAGTCCAGAATTCCCTCCCAACACTTACTTACCCGCTCACATGCACATGGAATTGAAGATACAATTACCAAGGGGAGAATTCCTTTGCCAACCGGAATGCGCCTCCCTAACTCCTCCTCATACAATTCTGCCAAGCATGGGAAAACATACAAAAGAGTGAGCCAAAAGGAAGTACACGCGAGTTTGCAATAAAAAGACTCCCAACCCACCTCGCAGGGCTGAATTAAATACCAACTCAAAACACAAAAGGGGCGGCAAGGCCCGGAAAATCAGCCTAACTATCAGCCTGAAATCCTAACTACCCGGACGAATCCGGTTCCGGTCCTAACTGCCTAACATCAAAATCAAACCTCACAAGTATCCGCTCCTAACCTAGCCGCACGTCCCGCTCCTCACACCTCTCTCCGATCTCAATCGGAACCTGCAAACAACCTCACACTCACGCACAAATCCTCTCTCTTCCGCTTACACACCGCCAAAACGCAGAACGCTTGCAGTCGGGAAGCGGAGCAGTTCGCAGACTCCACAGACAGTGAAGGAAAAGGAATGAAGATTGGCAGTCTCAGGCTTAATATAGCCCGCGGACCCAATCCGGTTCGGTCCTTTTATCCGGTCTAACCCTAATCCGAGTTGGGCAGGATTCCGGTCCTAGGTACTTTTTGGACCGGATCTTGCCAGATGCTCCACTACTTCAATGTCGTGACTAAAGTCTAATTTTCTATTGTTCCTTAACTGAATCCGGATTCCAACTGACTGGTTTCCGGTCCAAGTTCTAATTAACTCAGGAAAACCAAAAATTTAGGTTGCGACAGCCTGGGAGGGGGGGAAGGAAGCGGGACACACAACACAAATTTGAAATGTGCTCAATGCCCATTTTTGCAGGTGATGTGGATAGAACGCACATTTCAATATCGAATCTGAAGACAAGAGCGTACGATTACTTCTACTTCAAAACGGGAGGATATAGCATCAACTCCTAGGCTGTAGTAGATTGTGACAAGCAATTTCTGAATGTATACGTGGGAATGCCTGGCTCCACCAACGACATCCGCATTTTACGGAGGTCGTCTTTGTACCACTTAGCTACGCACAGGGATTTGTTTCACAATCTTGGTACTATGCATGGATTCTCACCTTACGTGATTGGAGACTTGGGATACCCTTTATTGCCTTGGCTAATTACTCCCCACTGCAATGGACCTCATTTGGTACTATGCATGGATTCTCACCTTACGTGATTGGAGACTTGGGATACCCTTTATTGCCTTGGCTAATTACTCCCCACTGCAATGGACCTCATTTGTCTGTGGCAGAGAGCCTTTAGAATCGAAAACTGAGGAAGGRCCRATGTGTAGGACAGAATGCCTTCGACATTCTTAAACAAAGTTTTTGAAAGTTGCTTGGTAAGTCTGAACTACAAGTGACTTTCTTGCCCGATGTTGTTATCTACTGCGACATTCTGCTCAAATAGTCTCACGAAGAGGTCAAGGAATTCTTGACGATTCTGCACAAGGAAGGCCTACAAGAAGATGAAGAGGCTGAACAACCCCTGTAGAGGGCAACGCATTCTGCCTCATTACAACAACARCATGCRKATGGCTRGTCATGCAAAACAATCTCAGCTTGGGCAATTCTTAGCTATAAGATGATGTCGAGAAGGCCACCAATGCTGGTTCACTGAATGTCTCGACAAAGCCCTATTTTGGAGCCTCCTTCTCCATTGTCCTTGTGGATACAAACATGTATGCTGGTAGTAATTTACTTTGAATAGGTGTGGAAGACGATGGTGGGCACAAGCACAAGTGCTAATTTTTTTGTCGAAGAACATAACAATGACTTGGGTGTGCACTACAATATGTAATTGTGATTAAGTGTAATTCTGCATGTTTAGTTATGTAAGTGAAGCATATGTATGGTTTTCAATTTTACTTATTAATAGTACAATCCTTTGTACAGATATAGCTTCTTCAAGCATTATAGATGTCCACACAGAAATATATATGGCAAACAGAACAAGGCTAGAGCATGTTGTACGTGATATAGCAACTTTGAGGTTGTGGTCATGTTCATTTCGTCATTGCAAAATTGTACATTGAAGAAGTCAAGTAACTACTGGAGCGGATAAAGTATCAACTATGTTTCGCACTTCGGGTTGCTAGAAAGTTTTACCAAATTGCGCTCAATCAATCGCCGGCTGTAGCTGCATCTCATGCGAGCGCGCCGCTATGAACGAGGAGGTTTCTATCGACCAACGCTGCAATGTTTGCCTCAATTGGATGCGAATGTGGGCTCGCAGGTGGTGAACTCTCCATTTCTATTGGAAACGTTGTTCCAATGGAATTACTTTCATCATATAAATAATTATTTTATCGTTAATTTGTTTTTTATTCAATAAATTTAGAAACAAGAGGGAAAAATGTTGGTCTTGAAAAGGTCCATGGTTTAGATTGTAATGCATTTTTTCACTTAGCTCTGGGCAAGTAGGTGGCCGGCTGACTATTTATTTCCTGCTTTCACTAGCATCGCCAAGTTGCAGCTACTTAGACCGATTCAACAAGTCCATCGAGATTTGAACTTGGAATCGGGCGGCAACAAATAAAAGACTGTGATAGCCAGCCAAATCCGCAACATGGTGACTATAGTTGGTCMTAAGGCGGATGTATACCGCTATTGGTTGCATGTTCAAAATATAATTGGTGAGAGTCTGTTTATGGCTTCTTAGAAAAGTTATTAGGAGGTGTATAGAAGAAGCTAAGCGACGCTACTTTCATAGTATATTTTGTGTCAGTATTGGTTTGAATCATGGTATTAATAGCAATGAATTCACAAGATCATGATGATTGACAATTGCCATTGTCTCAACTACCACTTGATCCAAATCAATCATTGACATTAAGACGACGTGTCCGAGATGAAGTTAAGCCTTTTGAGCATCGAGTTCAATAACGTGCAGACCCAAGTATTCATCAAATTCCATTGGCAAGCATATAATTGGACACAAAGGCTTTGGTTGTTGTTTTAGAGTCTGAACCTACGCTTTTCAGAGATCATCAAATAGTTTTTTAAGGGTGTTTCGTAAACACTGCTCAAGGACAAATGGTTAGCCGCATTTCTAGTGAGGTTGGCCACCATTTTTGGCTTAAAGGGTCACTCAATCACTTGAGCTGAAAATGGAGCGCAAATTACATTGTTGCGATACTTCTTCGAATTCTAGAGTTTTTGGCTGTATAAGTATTTAATCTTTTCACTAGAAGAAACTATGATTAACTTGTTAAAAAACACGTTGAACTTGTCAAAATTGGGTTGTACTTGACAAAAATTGCGTTTTACTCAACATGAAGTGTGGGCTGGATTTTGTTGAGTTCTCCCTTCATAACGCAAAATTTTGCGTTTCAGCATTTTAACACTAAATTTGACAAGTGAAATGTAGAATTTTGTGTTAGAATGCAAAATTTTGGATTAATAAGGGAGATCTCAACAAAATCCAGCTCACACTTTATGTTGAATAAAACATAGATTTTGACAAGTTCAACGTAGTTTTCTTCTAGTGTTCCTATATAGGATGTTAGTTCGGTGAGATAGCTTGTTTTTATAATATTTATATTGAATTTAGATGACCACCAATTCGTTTTTATTATTAAATGTGAATTAGTAGAAAGGGGATTACTTGTTTTATCCTTTTTCTAAGTAATTTCAAAGTTTGTGGTTGAARGTCGAAGTTAGAGTTGGGATAGGAGAGAATCTTACCTTGGCCAATTGCTTTTTAGTTGCCAATGTGGGCATAGCATGGGTCGATGTGGTCCATGTGGGAGAATAATGGGAAGGGGTTCTTCTCTTTCTTTATCTTTTGTGAAGTTTGAGTGAAGTGTGTTGTAGAGTTGTAAATCGGAACTTTGATTGCGTACAACATTTTGAGAGAAAAGAATTTGAACCGGAAAGTTCATGGAATTATACATCTTTATGTTGCGCTTTTATTAAAAGTCATTTAACTTAATTTGGAGTTTCTATGCRAAAGTTGTTAGTGAAGGAGTGAAGAGTGGTCTGCTGCTACCCAAATAGAGGACTCGGGGGGGAGGGAGGGCACTCACTATAATATTTAGCATACACCTGCGATAATCACCTATTTAACAGGGGGCTATTTACCTTATAGAATTGATTAAAAGACATGGTATTCTTTCAAATAAAGGTAAATTTTGGTATTTAATTACACCATATTGATAAATATAATTTTTTCAAAGAGTCATTTTAAAATGGGGTATATTACTTATATCCAATTTTTTTTCTTATGCCCTAGTTTCTTTCTTACACCCCATTTTTTCCCAAATTCCGCATTTTTTTAGTATTTCCTATTTATTCCTTATTCCTCTCCTAACCCCAAAATGACCTTGGAATTTCTTGAGCTTCTAGAATTTGCTCTAAATTGAACAAAAAAAAAAACATTTTGATATGTTGTATCAATTCTTTCTGAATTGTAACCGTACAAAATCAAACTAGACATGTTAGAGTTCACATTAGAAAAGAAAACACAACAATATCTCTTACGGATTGAAAGATTATAATGTTTGATCATGAGGGTGTTAAAACTGCAAAAGTGATTTGAAGTATTTCAATCCTCTTTTCACATGTCAAATCTAAATCCCTATTTTTTTTCTTCTTCCTCCTTTTTTTTCTTATTCCCCATTTCTTTTCTTCTTCCCCATTTTTTTGCTTCTTCCCTATTTTTTTTCTTCTCCCCCATTTTTTTCTAATCCCCTATTTTTTTTCTTCTTCCCCATTTTTTTTCCTTCTTCTCTGTTTTTTCCTTCTTCCCCACTTTTGTTATTCTTTCGCATTTTTTTCCTTCTTCCCCATTTTATTCTTATCCCCCATTTTTTTGTTACACCCCATTTTTTTCCTCATCCACCATTGTTTTTCTTATCCTCCATTGTTTTCTTCACACCCGTTTTTAACACTTCACTGTAATTGCCAAAGTGCATACCAACCTGAAAGCAATGTGTAGACACATGTGTTGAAGAAACAATGGAAAGAAARAAAAACATGATGAATGCAAATCAAACAACGAAATATTGCAAGAAGACAAAATTTGCATTGGATAACACATTTACTGATTTTGGAAATCTCACATATAGACCCTCAACATGTCTACACTGAAGAACCAAGACTTCCGAGAAGACATCAATAGGTGAGGGACTCACATTGTTCACAGAAGTGAGCAACTGAAAAAACAAGTCCACTACAATAATATAAAGTTACAGAACACCAAAAAAAACCACGGCACAAAACTATTCAAAAAACTGCTGGTGGATGTAGAAATGTTGGAGGGACCATTTGTATGAAAGCTGCTGCAGATGCAATCAATTACAAATCTATAAATCTGCAATTCACTAAAATTAAGTATCATTAGTGCTTATGATTAACAAAGCTAACATTATCCAGCCTTTCACAATGACTGGAACTACCAAATTAGGGTTAAGCAAGTACTACAAGACATAAAGACAATTTCAATTCACTAACTGCGATACTACAAAAGCACAACAAATGCCACAAAAAAAACTAAATCTTGTACCCTTGTACAACAACAATGGCGGTTGGAGAGTCTCTAAGCAAAAGAGATTGCAATGAAAAGAACTCACAAGCATCTCTGATGGTGTTTAGGAGAGATCCATGTTAGCTATGATGACACTCAATTGCCAAGATTTGTGACACAAATGCGGATTGATCCAAACGCCTAGAATATGTCGCGCAGCTCTCCGAGTTCTGCATCACTCAAACTCTCTAGTGGTGCCAAACAGATGTTGTCGTTCAGCAGGGAGATGACAACTCCCAGGAGTTTCAAAACAATTAATAGTTTTGTTGGAAAAACGTCTTCCTGAGCTCCTCCTCAGTACACCACGGCTGCATCACCAAAGAGAAGTCCCACCTTGCCAGTCGATGAGCTGCACCTTCAACCGTTTGCTCGATGAAATCCCCCCAGTTGCGACAAGTTTGGCGAGCAGAATTGAAATCTACCATTGTAGTAGGGGAAATGTTAGTGATGGATTCATTGCCGAGGTTGTCCCAACCATTCCATTCATAGTGCAGCCCATGCACAAACCGCGGCAATAGCACATCTCGCATTGGGATCTCTATTGCAAGCCGTGGCTGAAATCGACCTACAAAACTGCAAACAATTAGGGTGACTTGCTCTGGCAACTTAGAAGACCGAACAGAAAACAGTGCAACTCAAGAAACTTATGGAACAAAAAATCGTTGGTGCCTTCAATCGTCGTTCAGTCAAAGCAATATGACTTGGATTCACAGCAGTATAGGACGGGGAGATGACCAAACAAAACTGAGAGCAAATATGGCAGCCAAGCACAAACACCTAATGGGAAGGGTCAAGAGACTCACCAGTACATAAACCGATCTACCTTGTCACATGAATGATATTACAATTGTTTCCCCCGCCATCTTCCAAGTCTGTATTAATGTTACAATATAAAATAGCACAAGGTACAACCCCCGCACTAAGTGATATCTAGTCCAAAATCTACACATGTTTAATCGTAAATCAAATTTCCAGATAATCATTGCTGCAAGATATTTATAAGTAAAGAAATGACACTTTGAGATTTAGAAACCATTTCATTTAGATTGCAAGCTACTGTAGCACATGCTGAATCCAAAAATTCAGTTGTATAAACTTGGTCAATTCCAATTCAGTGATCAATTGCTTCCTGAAAACCCCGTAGGAGATGACTCTCACCTGCTCCATAAATAAAAACTGTACTAGAAACTCGACTTGAAATCCGTGTGGAAATCCACAAACCGTACTACGCAGCCCATAACTCTTTATTGCTAGTGATTTTCTCACCTCTCTGCATTCATTGCAAAAAATGTAGATGATGACTCCACATGTGTGATCAATGATAGCTCTAAAAACCCTATTTCTGGTTACTCACAAATTCAGCCAACAAATTAGCATCCACCTCATCTAAAGTGTACATTTTAGTACTTGCTGAATAATCCAAGGAAACTGTAGAGATAATTGCGTCCACATCAATCCAAACACAATCACTCTCTACATATTCATATTTGTGATGCCCGGGATGTTTTTGGAACCAATGCAAGTATACCATTGTGGTTGGCAACATTGTTCCTTTACCCCCGTTTTGAATAGTCCGCTTCATCAAATCAATTGGTTGCCTGCAAATGCCCCACTTGTTACCCACCATCACCCTCATTTTCTGTACCCTCCCAATACAGAACATGCCACTGCTTAATCCCGAATTTATAGCAGATGGTCTACCTCTGCTACGTTTTCTAGCTGCCCTCATAGTTGATCCAACACCTCTCATGTCTTTGAAATATTCACGTACATCAGATCCCAATCCTAACAACATGGAGGTAGTGGATGAAGAAGTAGCAAGGTAATCATCTGAGTTATTAAAATAAATGGAATTTTGCATGCGAATTAGTCTGTCCTTTGACAAATACGGATTTCCTTTCAACTGACTCACAAGTGTTGACTTGTAAATGGAATGACCTTCAAAGGTAACAACTGGAACTACCTTAGAAGACGTGCATGCGGAGGATACTTGCGGCTCCTGGTGGTTGAGAAGCTCCTGGAACACTTGCCGAGTCTCTTTTTCTAAGGTAGGTAAAGAAGTGAAGTCGTCACCTTCAATTTCATCCTCAAGAACCTCGTTAGGGTTAGAATTACTCCCTGCTCCTACTTCACCTTCAACTGTTTGCAGTCTTGCGCGCTCACATTCAGCATCTCCATCCAAACCTGGTTGGGGAGTAAGTGAGGGTTGGTAAGCCAAATGGGAAGGATCTTTCTTCTCCAAATTCCACGGGGAGAGGAACCACAATTTGTTGGTAGCGGAAACTTGATTGGAGGGCGCCATATTCAAAATTTGAATCATGGCCTGCGCTTCCTTCAAACCTTCTTTTAAGGCTACCTGAATTTCAACATCTGTTGCAATCAAAGAGTATTCTCCTAAGTTAGCTTCAACCTCCCCCTTATGCAATGGATGTAATTTTGACCAAATATTCTCCACTTTGTTGTGGACTCGACCAAATTTGAGACCATTATCACCGTACTCGATGCTGGACAGACGATTCAAAGTGTTAGCAGTGTTCACAAGGTCGTGGAAATCATAAGAGCACTCCATGCCATTCATGCCCCCAATTTTTGAGAAAAAAATCTCGCAGCAGTCACTCCTACTTAAGTGAAGAGGGACTGGCGGATGTGGATAAGTGYCTCAAAAATGCTTCACTAAAAGAACAACAAAGTGGCAAGACAACTGCACGTGAAGAAAACACTGTTGACTCACAAAATTTACAGAGGCTTTGAATCTCACAGAGTTGTTTCCTATGGCATGATTTCTATGTGTGAACCATAACTTCCACAACCTGAAGAAAAACTAAACCTTAGCTACAAGCACAATCCTACTTCGAAGGTCCAGAATAGGAGAAGCAAAAATATTGATGTAATCACCGCGGATCCGCAACTACATCTCTATGCCAAGGGTACGCAAGCAATGTGCCTCAGCCGAAGTCTGCATCGCTGCCAAACAATCTTGAGCTTTTCTTTGGCATATTCACTGCGCTGAGGCCCAATTCTGCCGGTCTTTGCACTGAACATCTTCAAGTTTCAACCTGTGCTCATCTAAACTGTACTTACTGTAAATCATTCCAAGATGTGTGTGGAAAGCTCCGTCTTCTCCAAGCTGCAATGTTTTCACAGGAGAATCCAACGGGTTGATCAACTTCTTCCTGTTGTATATCCAATCTTGGTCATGAAGTCCAATGCACCTCCCATGTTCATCCATCGCCCCTGTAAGTAACCATCATTCCCATTCGATTGCCAGTTGCACTCCTGCAACACTTCTGTAGTTGCTCAACATCAATTGCCGTCTCCTACTGTCTCCGTCACTTGCATGTCCAATGACTGGGCCCACCATTGTCTTGCACTCCTTCTGCCACAATTTTTCGGCTCTCTGCTACTGCTGCCTCACCCACAATGAATCAAAGCAATTGCAAGTGACGGCAAGTACAAGTCTAGGTAAACTACAGTGGAGTGGATTTACCATAATAATCCTTGCAAAAGCTCTTTGTTGATTACAACGGAAGCCTTCCACTATGTTAGTGTATCCACATTCCATTGTGCCCACAACCACTTTGTACTTAGACATGCAAACGTGATCCTCTTTTGGACCACAAAATCCGACTGATGTATCAGAACGTTGGTCCCATGCTATCCTGCCTTTCACCTTAGTTTCATCCTCTGCAAAGATAACCACCACCAGACCAACAATTCTGTGAATCTTTTTTTGCATGTTCTAAGATTTCGGCTTCACTTCGGAAATTCTCAACATGTTCCCCCGCGATAAACTGGACGCCCCTATGGTTCTGCCGTTTTGTAGTACTGTAATTAGGACCAGAGAAATTTAAAGCAAACAAATCACACATGCACCTACCTCCATACATTTTCATAGTTTGGGAAAATGCTACAGAGTTATTGGACCAGCAAAAACTTTGTTTCTTGCGGTTTAGGTTACTAGCAACATCTCGTAGAAAATCCCAAAGCGCATGTTCCCCCCCCCATTGCCCCAGTCCTATGAGCTGTTATAATGTCTGTGCAGAATTTGTGAACATTGTATTCATCAAATGCTCGTTTAGCAGATTCTTTCAACGTAGGTCGACTCACTTTCAATTGTGCAATTCTAGCCTTTGCCACCCAATGACACTTCTGCTGACTTCTATGTTTTTTAGCTAATACACGAGAGTGGGCGCTCAATTGTAACGCGAACAAGTAACCAACTCTCCTACCAACCCCAGTACCCCTGGACCCACGTTTCTCTAGGGCATGTTCTTCCCGGACGACTCTTAATCTCAAATCAGATTTGGAGGCAATTGATTCACACATGGGGCATGTCAGGTTTGGAAATGGCTCAGGTGATGCTGAAAACCGCCTACACAACCTATGCCTGAAAGCCCCCTTCACAATCACAACCTCAGCATTTAGACTAAAAGAAGCTTCTACGTGAGGCTCTGGGTACCACAATTTTCCAGGATGAGGGTCATGCAACAAAGCATCAATTATGTAGAACTTCCCAGCATAAACACAATGTGGGCCCATAAAACCCCAACAAGTCTGTGCACAAATGGAGTTCTTTTTGTATGCTTGAATCTCACCTTCGGCATGCTTATAGAAGCTGTGTAGGGCCCGGTTTGTGAAGATTGACTGCTGGATGCCGACCCTACATTGGGGCGCCCTCTCTTTCCCGTGGACAACGCTCTGCCATTCTTCCGGCCTTGCAAGTCTTTCACACTTCTACTGTGCTCTAGCCCATGCGCATGATTCATCAAATTCGCTCCAAATTGTTTTTCAAAAGGCACAACTGGAAGATCTCTCTTGGACAAATTCGACATTTAGCCCTAAACCAAAAGCACCTCATGACGGGGTCGTTCGGATCACCAATTAAATCGAAAGTAGGCATATCAGGATTGATGAAATCATTCACCATGGAAATAATTTGAATGCCGTCTTCAATCATCCTCTTGTGGTCCGATATAGTCACTTCCACTGGATTGTTTTTTGTGCTGCCAGATTGAGGGTGGTTCTCCAGTTTCAGACCTTTCTAACGATAGTAGTTATGAATGTACCCTGCGCTAACTAGATGACTTTTTTGAAAATTTGAAAAGAGATTGGATACGCTGTTCTTGTCGTATTTGTTAGTGCTTTCACCTGTGTGACCCCTACATTTGGTGCAGAATATTTTGACGACAGCAGATCCATCTTGATCCCATGAATGCAAGGATCACTCGTGATCATCCATCGCCTACACCTTCAAGTTTTGACAAAGTTTCTCCTCCGCTTTTTTATACCATTCCAAGGCTTCTTTTGGTAAGAGAATGGATTTTAGTGATTCATCACCTGTCTAAGATTGTTCCTTTGTAGTAGAAACTGGATCTGGGACTGGAAGTTCTATGGATTGAAGTTCATCTGTAGTAGTCTCCAAATCCACGCTCTCTCCAATGTTGTTGCTAGCAATTCCAGCGGATCCTCCTACGCTGCCCACCCGAGGCTGTTTGTTGTACTCAACCTCCAAGTCCTTCTGTGCTAGAATGAAGTGCACGTAGTCTCTAATAGAATTGAGGCTTTCGAAGTCCAAGTCAATCCGGAGGCACTCCTCTGCATCTCAAAATTGAAATGGCCCAAGACGCTTGAAGACGTTTAGTTCTTCTAGTTGTTTCCATAAAGTGAGCAAAAAAGTGTCTTCGGATGTGTCCATGGAACTCAGCAGTTTTGGAGGATCCCCTTCACGCTTTCCAAAATAAATCTTCACCCTCATGGTGGTCAGGAGTATGCATCCCGCAATCATTCCACCAATTTCAAAACCCAATTTAATGGCTTCAAATGAACCCGAAAACAATGACACTGTCCACCGTCTGAGCCTCTAGGGTCTGCCCTCAGTTCTCGCAACAATTTCACAAACCAAGGACAGCTGAAATATAAGCACTCACAAGGATTAACAAGAACTTTTGACCCTCGAGCACTCAAACAGATTCAAGGTAGATTTCCTAAACCCTAAGCGTCCAAAGGGATTCCAGATGAAGATCAAACGCTATGCGATTTTACAGATTCAAGAATGAAGATGGTCTCTTACCTGAAAGCGTTGACAAGGCTACGATTTTAAAAAAAAAGTTGTGAACCGTAAGGGCTCAAAGAGATTTCCAAAAATTACAAGGATCAACAACCAAGTGCACTGTGTACAGATTCAAAAAGAAGATGTCAACTAAAAGTTGAACACAGTTGATACTTTGAAAACAACCATGCACCAATGCATAGAAGGAACCCAAAAAGACGAGCGCACCTCAGTGACCGTACTTCCGAGACCGTGAAATTGTAAACGGAGAGCACACCTCCGCAAACTTAAAATCGTAAACCAAGAGCACACCTCCACACCACAGCTTAGCAACCCTAGACCGCGACCTCACCTAACGAAGCGTAGAGGGCAGCACTGCCAAACCCTAAGCTGAATTCTACTTCCGCTTTTCTTTGGTTGTGTATCAACAAGCACCAAATGCAACCCTCAGCACCCTGAACCTAATAGCACAAACCCTGAATTTGAAATCTCAAAGCACCCTAAACCGGTCTGCAAACTGGAGGAAGATTCACTTCGAAAATGCGTGCCTCTTTCTTCATCCAATGGAACCCTAGATTTAGAATTCAATTTGGATACGCTAGAATACACTGTGAGCATTGATGTCATACACACTGTATGTTCCTGACTTCCTGTTGAAGTTAATACGGACTAGGTCCCTTGTGCCTTTGGATACCATATAGTTTCTAACGTTGCAGCTTGAACTCCTAGCTTTTATTAGCCCATTCATTCCTAGTTGTCAACAAAAAATTCTGTGTTTTCATTTCTTGCAGAAGTGTCCTAAACCACTTGAGTCTAAAAATCAACCATTGCATCCCTTGTTTTCCATGGTATTTTACATGTACGAGAGAAAAATATTTGATAATATATAGTATGGTACTTTACTTATAATCGTGTTCTACAGTTTTTGAGCATTGTATATTACACGTACTTTCTTTACAAAAATTATCTACAAGGAATATATTGGACCCTATTTTTTATCGCACGTAGTTTCTACGATTTTCGACAGTGCCCTCTCCCCCCTCCCCCCCCAAGATAGAGGAATAGAGACTTTGTGCCTCTCTTGAAGTTACAATATTTGTTGTATCAATGTGAAATTTGAAGAAAATGCAGATTTTGTTGTTAGCTTTCCAAAAAAATATCACACAAGTTATTTACATTTGTAATGCAAAAGTTGTGTAGTACGAAAGTTTGAGGCATTTTATACCTTCTTGATTGTGAAGGCCGAAATTCTACCTCTCACAACTCGTGGACAATATCTTAAATTCTTGTGATATTTTCACAAGTTGTAGATAGTGGTCAGAGCTTTCTAAATTGCTCTCAACTTTTGCTCTCTAAAAACTTTTGGACAATAACTTAGACTGAACTGAAATTGTGAGGGTATTTAGATTGAACTTTTAGCTTTTTGAATTCCTAGAGCACAGTCACGTGGCAAGGTGATTGCAAGAAACCCTTATCCTAATTTTTGTCCCCTTGCCCTTGGACATGTGGTTTTTTGCTTATAACTTTTGCATGGTTTGATCTTTCGAAGTAAAATATGTATTGAAGGTAGACAGGATAATTTTAGACATTGAATAATTTTTTCAAAATATTCAAAATTATTTTCTTATTTTTAAACTGCCCCCGATTAGGTGTCTATCTTGGCCATTTTGGAAGGCTTTAGTAGTATTTTCTACACAAAAATCCAAATTTGAAGCTCAAAATTGAGATGCACGAACTTCTACCAAAGTTACATAGGCTACAGAGAGATTTTATATATTTAGTAATCTATCCACCCTCCACGTGTGCTCAAAGTGCACTACCTTTGTACAAAAAACAAAAATCTCAATTTTTTTCTTCCAAAGACAAAAATGGTTGAGAAGAAGCATCTTCAAGCAGTTTTTTTTTTAAATTATAAAGGAATCTTTATCTAGGCTCCACTTTATAAGAAAGTGGTGAAGGTTAGGCAACAAGACCATATTCTTTTGGTGCAAAATTTGGCTCCAAGCATGAGATAATTGTGACTTTTATGGCATCAACATAAAATGAGAAAATTCATCTTAGGCAATTTCTATGTGCGGACTGGTGCGGTTTTAGGTGACAAGAATTTTCAATGATAGCAACATAAGGCAACAAGATTTTTACAAATGGTGCAAAATGGGCAACAATACAATTCGAGGCAATCCAATTTAGGCTTTCAATACTATGTAAAAAAACTTAAATTCTTGTTCTATAAACTTACAAATGAGAACCTTCCATTTATACAAACATTAATGTGGATGCTGCAATGGGGGTAAATAAATTCCTATGCTAAATTTTGAAATCTACCTAATGCTAAACAAGTGCAATTAACTTCCTTTGTCCTACAAAGGCAAGGAGAAGACCTGCACACACACACAAACACTTCGACACGCAAGTCAAAATTCAATCAAATTTAGAACTTTGAAAGAACTGATAATTGGGAGAAGACTTGCACATATGGTCAAACACTCTGACGCCCAAGTCAGAACTTGTTAAAGAGAAAAAGAGCATTCAACTTGTATACACTTGAAACCACTTCAACGCCCAACTTAGAAAATAATCACATTACAATTTTACAACTTCAACAGCCTATAGGACCATTCAACATGCATGTCATTCAAATAAGATACACAGCAAACTTTAACTTAAGAGCTAGAGGTCACTAAAAGGAAATCACTTTGCCTAAACAATCAACGAAACAAAGAAATTCATACACATTTGTTCCAATAATACAACTCATAGATGAAATCAAGTGTCTTCTTGCACAAGACTGCATAAACAGGACATGGCTGCTATTCTATCCTTTCATATGCAGTCCACAACATAAGTGGAATGTAGAAGACTGTAATTCCTACAAAAATCCAAGCATAATTTGAAGCATAGAAACTGCAACTACAAAATGCATAAATAAAGGACTGCAAACTTCAAACTTGGCAATGATAAACCCTGAACCCTGTGAAGAGAAAACCTATGGAAAAGCTATGCCATGACTCCATACCGATAATTATCAGCTTGATTGACCCACTGCATGAAGCACTTCTCATAAGGAAAATCTTCAAGCGTGTACACCTTCTGCCCATGCATGCCGACAACTAGGCTCAGATATTCACCTTGTATTCGATTACAAAGCTTGTCCTTCAAAAATGCTAGTGATGAGAATCAACGTTTGTCCTCAACAGATCCCAGAACGTGGATCATGGCAATTTCAGCCAATTTGACGTATTCCGGAATCTCCTTTGACAAAGACGTGTTGGCATCTATAACTCGCCATAGCTGAGTTAAAAGATTTACAGTCATGCTTCGGTCCTCCAAGGCAGCCATGCTATTTGATAGCATCAACAGCTTGAATAAGTGTTGCTGCAATTCAAGCTGAAAACAATCCAATAGGGATGGAACTAGGTGCTTATTATCGTCCTCCCTAATCCATTTTGGCTCATCATAAAACTTCTCAATCACATCCAAATGCTTCCAAAATCTCTTTTCGGCAATTGTTTGCCTCCAATATTGAGGGTACACAATACCGAGAGCATCTATAAGACCATGAGTTGGGAAACGACTAGTCAACTCATCAATCAGTTGTTGGGTGGCACCTGCACAAAAAGCAAGGACCAAATCAGCAAACAAAGAACCACAGACTRTCCTTAATGATTGAGTACATCATGGGAAAACGAAGTTGAACTTCAAAAAACATGCTTACCACTGCATTCGTCCTTGACGCCTTGAATGAGAGAATTCCAAGATTCTCTAGTTACAATTGCACCTTCATGCCTAGCAGGAAACTCCTCCCCGTGGAGCACAAACTGAAGATGTTGGACATCGTTGAGGTCCATAGAGCTCCATGACTGAAAAATTTGGTCATGACGAAGCTCTAGCAAGTTTGTAAAGTGCACAAACTCAGGACCACAAAAAGCAGAGTCGTGACCCTTGTACATCTCGAAGAGCTTTCCCAAGCACTTATGGAGCGCTCCAACAAAGTCATTGCGTTGTTGTGAAAATTGAATGAGGACATCAACGACTTCCAGAAGCGGTAAAAGGCAGATCATACCTACAACGTGGTAAGGGTCCAACATTTTTTCAGACAAATCACTTGCCTTTGCACAAAGACTCCACTGCAACAACCAAGAAACACGGTAACATTAGTAAAAGTGAGGTGATCAGAACCATAGCAAAAGGCATCACAAACGGACCCTAACTCTAATCCACCCATGAGGTAAATTGCAGCACCAAAAATAAAAAGCAACACATAAGGCCAAGGAAGGTTAAAATGAGAGGATGTTGACGTGAATCATACCGTCTCCGTCTTGTTTGTTGAATCCAACCACATCTTGGAAGTGACAATTCGGTATTCACTTAGAAGGCGCGGCAGTGGAAAAATGAGGGAGATCCACCTTTTTGAAACGTTTTTCAAGAGCTTCAAACCTTTCGTGTCTAGCAATTGCGCCAACGCATAGAACTCCACCTGCCGCTTCGGAGAATGAGATAAATACCTGTGGCAAAGCTTGCACAAATCGTCCATGGCATGAAACAAGTCTAGTTTATTCAAAGTTTTGACAGACAAGTTCACTTGGTGTCCCATGAAGTGAACCCCAATGCCATGTGGAGCGAACTTAGACTTTAGTTGAACAATCATTCATGTTCGACAACCGTGGAAAGCAGAGACGCCATATGCTCAAAAGCAGACTAGTTTGTTTGCTATTTCTTGTTGATCCAGATCTCCACGAACTCCAAAGACGCCCATTAGAAAGGTGGTCAAATTGTTTGAAGTTGCTCCGTTTGATTCAAGTTTCGGCAGGGTAATGAGCAAGGGCACACGAACCCAATCTTGCATGATGTATACGTGAACAGCAATGTAAGAGCAATTATCCACCCCTGTTCAAGTCTTGTCACAAGTCATTGCAAGGTATTTTGTTGCTTTAGTCATGGCCTTCATCCGCTCGTGGACGAAAGAATACATGTGCTCCGCCATTGACCAGCCAACACTTGCACTCCAGTGCAGAGAAGGACAATTTGGAGTCTCTAGCAAGCGGAAGAGACTGAGCTTGGATTCAAATTTAGCCATTGGTCGACCAGCGCATAGAAGCTAAAACAAGGTTGCAAATTGCACACGCTTCCACCGTGCTTCTATGGAAGTGTAGTTGTTGATTTTCTGGAGGACAAATGTTGGGCGTTTTGCAGCATACAAAAGTAGGTTAGATTTGTGTACCTTCCGCTTATCGTGTTTACTGATAGTATCCCACTTCGGCGCCATGAGCCGAGGCTTCTTTCCCATGTCCGAGCAAACTCAAGACTTCACCATGTGCAGTCACCCATATGCTGAGAGTACCATCTCCACCAGTCCACCCATGAACACTTAGCGCTCCATTCCAATTGGAATTTCCGAGTGAAATCTTAATTTGGCTTCCCCAAACGAATGAGAGGCTTGAGCTCCTCCTCTTCGTCCATGTTGTCATCGAACAAGTCAGTCGTCTCTACAGGTCCATGCATCGCATTAAAATCCGAATCATCTTCACTGCATATGTAGCCAGGGGAGTCAGTAGAAATAGAGACCACTGGAATTGGAGGTTTTGAACTCAAAATGCAACAACTATCTGGCCCTACTTGCACTTTAGAAGTAGTGGCATCATTTGTATCTAGAGATACCGAAAGTGGCAACTGGACTCGCCGAGATTGCAGAAAGACACTTGTTCTTCAGCGAGTCGTGGAGATCAAGCAGGCCAACGTTTTTTGAGTTTCATGAAGTTGTGTACATTATAAGAAACCCGTGTTTTAGTTGATGTGGACAAATTTTATCAAACGGATTTTTGTGGACATCGAACGTGATGTATCGTGTTTTTATGCCTGATTGAGCTCTCGATCCACAAATTGAATGACATGGATCCCCAAAACACCTCCACCTAAACTGTGTGCGTCAAATGGGGGATGGAAAATTTGAAACTGTGGACAATTGTCACTAAATCGCAAGTATCAGACAAGCAATTTGGCAAGTCACTCTCAAGTCTTGACAGAAGCAGGAGCAACCAAGCAACACATTCCATCCAAACATTAAGGAAATAAAACCCTAAACTTCGTGTTGTTGTAATGAAGGACGTACCTCCACAATTTGAAATTTCAAGTGTTTGTGGGCGCCAATTCAAGCGTCCCCCCCTCCACAACAACCACAATCGATCCATGAACACCCTCAATGCGCAAACATCAAAAGAGGTCATTATTTCAACAACAGGAAACGACGGTATCAAACACTAAACTAAATGAACCAATTGCGACGTGCTAATAAAATTGTGTCCTTCGAATCGGATGATTCGAATCTGGCACTAACGCAACTTGTGTCCGTAGCAAGTGGGGCGATTGATTAGCAATGACTGCAGCGAGAGGGGCATCAAGTACTCAATTCTTGAGTTACATATGAAAAATTGAAAACCCTAAACCCTAAGCGCTGGCGACAAGACAAATGCAACAGCGAACATGTGGCGAAGGAGATATCATGAATCCTGTATTTTGGTACATATCCGGCTCCATTGGATGAAAAATTGTCAACGTAAGTGAACAACAGATGGCGATAGGAAACTAAAACCAAGCTGTTCGGGTTGATGTCGTGGCCGCCAACAACGGATGTGCAATGCACCTCTGGCATTTTGCCTCCAATTTAATTATTTTTTTTAATAGTCTAGTGCAAGGCTACTCTCTTTGGTGCAATTAGGCTATTTATCGCCCAAAAAAAAAACTGTCTTCAAATGAGGAAAAATGATCTTTAAGGGAGAATTTTTTGTATATTTTTACTATTTTTATAAAATCAAACTTCAAAGTGTCCATTTTCTTGGCATTTTCCACCACTCTTTGAGTATGCATAACTTTTAGAGATAAATTTTGCAAGATCCGAATTTTCACACATGTGATTTTTTAAATGCTTTACAAATTTTGCATATTTTACTTCATTTTTGAAAATTTTATTCCAAGACTTATAGTACTCCAGTACTAAGGCCATTTTGAGCCTTTAACAAGAAGTGTTTCTTGCAATTACCTGGGACTAGATTGAAGGCCGCAATTAATATGGGATTTATTTTTTCTTAGAATTTGTTGGGATTTCCTCAAGTTTGTGCATGAAAGAAGATTTTAAGACTGGAGATTGAGGATTTGAGATTCATGGGGCAAGAAAATTGAAGACTTGTATGTTGTGGCTTGTGGCTTGTTTTCTCAGCCGGTTTTGGAGGCTACTTGTTATTTCAATTATGCATTGTAAACTTGTTGCGGACTATGTAGTCATTTATTATGACAGTTATTAACCCCATTTTATGTTTGTTAACAACAAAGAGGAATTGATCACCCACATGATCACTTTTATGTCGTCTTCATTGGTGGAAAGTGCTTCCTGATTATCGTCATTTTAAAGTTTAAGTGCCAATCTTTCAGATAAACAGCTCGTGGACTGGCCGTTCCGTTCTACTCGTCCGAGCACTTGTTTCTTATCACATACCCTTACCTTTATTTCTATAGAGCCACCACAAGATAGGTCAACAAAAGATTTAAGTGAAAAGTCAAGTTTTTAATACATCCCTATCAACACTCAACAATTAGCAGTCAAATATCCAGTGTATTCTCTGAGCGCGCTCCTCTCTAGCCGATAACGTATTGCAGTAGAAGCCGAGTGCTGCATTTTGTGGCCACTGCGGTCCACCGACGTTGGCTACAATAGTTCTCTATCCAGTACACTTGTGAGTTGAAATAGGCAATTCACCAATTTACCTTGTTTTCTAAAGAATAAACGTACAATTTGATCTGTCGTTGCTGTTGATTCTTGTAGTCTTCTATCGCAAGCCTTCCGGTATGCCATTTGCTCAGTGAAAARGCATTTTTGCACTTGCATCTTTGTTTGTTCAACTGTTAGATTTGCATCCATTATACTTTGCATCTGGGATGCCATAACAGCACCTACCGCTTTTGTGGCCTCTGCAATCACTATATGGCCCAATATGCTTTTGCATCTCGCCGTGTTTGCAAGTTGCCTCTATACTGTGGATGTAGTACTCCGAGATTTGTTTTCTGCAACTGTTGTGGTATGCAACGAACTCAACTCCTGCGGAACGATGTTGAAATGTAAGTCAGCAAACGCAGCAGGTGCATCTGGTGCTGTTGACAGATGGTCATGAGTGTCCCGGGAGGTTGATGGTGGTCGAGGCTCTGTCCACCTGCATGCTGAACTCCCAGTGGTGATGTCAAGAGGGGCCTTCTGAGTCATTAAGGGGATGTCCTCAGGATTTGATTCATTGTTCTTTGCTTTCACATTGTCATCTTCCTCATCATAAGGACCTTAGTAATTTCTGTCGCATGGCGATATTAAATCACCTACATGTGGAGGTTGAATTTGAGGCATGTTGCCCAAGAATTAATTAATGGCATTTTAAAACACTTGATTGAATTGCCATGGAAGTTCTACGTCCTTACTATTAGTGGCAAAGATGTCCCAATTGTCACATGCATTACGTCCAGTGCGTCCCAAGTGGTCAAATTTTTTTGGTAGTCGGGGAGGAATTGATTCCACTTCATCTTGTAGGCAGGCCCATCGCAAAGGCAAGGGAAGCAGCCATCACAAATGACATGCTGCGACTCACGCAACCACTTATTGGTGTCACTTGTCATCAAATTTTGCTCATCAGTGGAATCCAGTTCCTCTAGGTGTTGCTCACGCTTCGCTTGAATTCGCATGAGTACCTGTAGTGGTCTTTAGTTTGGCCCTCTGTCTTTCCTCGCTCGCTTATTGCGACTGGGTCCAGTGTCGGTCTATTCAAAGGCAAGAGTAGCTGCGATAGAGGTTTCCCGAGAAGACAAGCTTATGCCATTGGGATGGACGCTCGTGAAAGCGGACGTAGCGCCATCTGCCACATACAAATGGCGATCCAATATTCGCAATTGCCGATCTATAGCATGCCTTCCTTGCATGCAAGACTTGTGCTTTATTTCAGCATAGTGTTCTTAGTATAAAGATCAACGACGTTCAAAAGTTGTCATCGGAGGTGATTGCTTTTCTGGGGGACACATGAGCTGCTCATATGAATGACATTGAGGTCACATGAGATGTCTGTCATGACAATTCATGTGCTAATCAGTGAAAGAGGATACATGAGCACAGTGTACGTTGCCTCAAACACTCTCTAGTATAGTCTTCAAATGTGAGATGTCATGATGACCTCTTTTGTATGCTGAAATCATGCAAAATGAACACTTTTTTTTTTCCAATTAGCTTCTGCTTCATACAAGTTCGTATGGACGTACCTATGCCGGTGACTGCATGATGTTAGAGTGAACCTCCAAGGCGCAATGGTGATGAACGAAAATCCATGCTTYTAACCACACCTTCCCTGCTATGCAACGTGGTCGACATTAGAGTTAATTCTTAGTCTTTCTTTGCTTGCGTGGACTTGGGACAACCACGAAAAATGACAGTATAAACCCACCTGGATTTAGCGCACTCACTTCCTTTACTGCAAGTGTCATTGCAATTCTACCTTCCCATTGCTGTGCACATCGGCAACATTGCAAAGAACTTCACTTCTAGTTCTTCCAATCTCCACAATTCATGTTCACGCTAACAATAGACTAAAATCTTGTGTAGAATGATTTTTCGTCTTCCCTCTCTATTTACTAGCTTGGCCGACTTTGACAATTCCCTTTGTACGTCAACTATGTGTTTCACTGAAACATCACATTTTGTACAAAGTCACATACGTATGCAAYWATGGCACTCTTGAAAAGCARGATTGCGGTCCCCACRTGGGCCAAAGCAAAATTACACGGAGGATGCGTCCAAAAAACCTTACCTTGTGATTCTTTTATCMTGCACTTCTGTGACGCCACYTCTCCAAATTGTACRATCTCTCTTAATTGGGGCCACCAAACAAACGAGTACACCTTCCGTGCTTGTGTAATTCACTACATTTCTATGGTAAACCGCATCTAGTGACATCTACAATGAAGAGTTGTAGGTGGCATCAGCATGAAGATTTTCACCTTGCGTGACTGCAACATCTTCTGGGGGTACCTAATAACTGAAATCAACTTTTTCATAATGGCCCATGCCAAGGTCTACTACGTAAAACTCATCAAAGACCCCACACATCTACATTTTTGGCTAATTGTAAAGTACATCGTCCTCTTTGGCTCTTAAAATAATTCTTGCTTCATTGCATACAATTGCGCTCCTATCCAACCGCCACTTCAGCTTCCATGTAGATTCCGCAGCTCCATACACTTGCTAGTGGGAACACCCTCCCAATAAGGTAGAACATCCAATTGCAATCAGATGACCCATAGTGGACATCTAATGACCTCATGATGGTTTTTCAAATCGCATTCAATATCTAATCTGACATCCATGGAGTAATTAGTGACTCCCATGGAGTGATCAGTGACCTCATTAGAAGCACCCTACTTTTAAATTATAAATCGTTGTAGAAAGTGATTTTTTTGGGGTCTTCCACATTATAAATTATTGTGATCACTTCAAGTGATTACGATGAGCATACTAGATACAATTTTTGTTGGTTATCAGATAGCCTACTTACTCTGTTGGGCAGATCACTTCAAAAATTCATAAGTATTTCATACTTTGACTAAAAATTATAATTTCAATTGCTCTCACTATTTCTCACACTTGTCTTTACATGGAAAAAAATTTGAAAAAATTTCAGCAATGGCATGAAGGCAAACTCCAAATTATGACCTTAATGGGATGTTTTACCTTATTACATAGCAAAGTACGATTATACTTCCGCCTAAGTGCAATCCTAATCAAACTGGTTTTATGGCTGTTGCAGGAAGAATTTGTGAAGCTTTTAGTGGGACTAAGGGCCGCTTTACACCAAGAGGCCGGGCCAATTCCTCTCCAAGCCAATTGCACAAGATTTCAGCCCCTTTTGGGCTAAAGGCCGGCCTCAATTACGCATTGAAATAAGATTTTAACAGGGGCCAATTTTCCTATATGTAAAGGCCTTAAGACCATGAAGTCGGGCCAATTCAAAAAAACATAGAGAAAAAAGAGATAGGGGCTGAAATTTCAGGGCCGCTTTACGCCTAGATGTCAAGCCAATTCCCCTTGTGGCCAATTGCACAAAATCCAACGACTGAGATTTGTTGAACAAAATAATAATTCATGCACTAATTTTTTTTAATTGAAATCCGACATTGGCCGCTAGGCCAAGAATTCGTGCACCCAATTCACCAAGCTTGAACCATGCCAGATTGTGTCTTTTTGAATTAAAATATTCTAACCACAAAATTGGCTCAGCCTCTGCATGTAAAGGGGTTGGGGCTGAATTCAGCCTTTTATCCAATTACATGTCAGGATTCTTGGCCTCTAACACAGGAAATTGGCCCAACCTCTAAGTGTAAAGCGGCCCTACAGGAGTAACTGGGTGAAGTATCCTAAACTCTGCGACCTGTTCCCTGTGACCTCCATTCCTCCATTCAACAGACGGAGCTTGCCAAGGGCTGTTAAAGATGAGATTCAATTCTTCTGGCAATGAAATTCCGTTTCATTTCTATTAAAATAAAAAATAAAAATGAGATTCAATGCCTGGTCTCAAGAAGTTATTATTGCCATTAGAATTGTAAGTTGAAAAGTAAGGACTCATCATGGAAATATGAGTTGAACGATGATCGTGATGATGATGGGTAAGCTCAACCAGGAGACAAACTCTCATCATCAATAACTTAACTGAAGTGAAGTTGGTCCAGGGTGAGGCACACAATGCCGGCCTTGGGCTGCTCTGTTCAATGACGATGTCCTTGCTGCCTGTCGTCGTGTCAGTCAGTCGAGCTCCCGGCCATTTCATGTCTCCATTGAATGAATCACCGTCATTATCACACCCGCCTTCATTCAGGTGGGTCTTGATCTTTAAGTTCTTTGAGATTTTTACAAGCTAAGTTATATGCATGGGGCTTGTGTGCGTACGAGACAACGACGGGTGCAACAATCTAAGGTAGGGAACCCAAAGCGCCACATTTTGCTATTGTGCCTAGTTACTATTGTTAGGTTGGTCAGATTTTCATATTGTCTTGTTGGCAAGGTTCAAATGCATCAAAGAATGCAACATTTGGATACAATATGCAAAAGTTATGAAGGGTCAAAGTTTGGTTTTAAAAACGTTTCTTCCACATAGGTATCTCACTGAATTTGGAGATGTATATAGTGTGAAGATGACAGCTTTTAGTTTAGTGGTGCTTTTGGGTTGCCTACCTTAATGTATACATGTATCATGGTACCATTATTTGCGCACTTGGTGTTGCACTACTTCAAACCACCAAGTGAGCAAGGCATGCATTTTATATAAAATGTGCATATGTACAGTGGAAACACTTAAAATTGTCAACATATTATTAAGCAATTCAACAAAGTTGGAGGCACTTTTCCTGAAAATATTATTTTCGTAGTATTAGTAGTTGAAGATCATGAGTTTTTTTTAAATTAGATTTCTTGGATGTGGCATGTAATTTCTATGAATTTTGAAAGTGGAAGCCCCCTATACCATTGAAATTGTCAATTGTCAACTGTCAACATTATATGTGGGAAAGGTTTTAGATATCTCTACCTTAGTTTCTTTTTCAAGAATTTTTGGCATGTCACTGTGAGTACTTGAAGCATTTCTCTTTTGTTAAAGGGTTGTTGATTTCATATTAGGTGGAGGGCCATAAACCATCCCATCAATGACAAAAATAGACATTTCAACAAACATGTCACTCACTCCTAGATAGGGTCACTCATCCCTAGAAGCTACTCAGTTGATCTACGGACCTCCTATCTTATATCTTATACACGATAAGATAAGAAATTTTGTAATACTATAAAGTTAAAAATGGTTTGACATACTGTAATTATTGCACACAAAACATCAACAAAAAGATAGTGTTGGAGCACCAAGCTTCAAGGTAAACCAACCTCTAACAAGCAAAAGGGATTAGTTAGTCTAGTAAGAATTTTTGGAATTTTTGGAATTTTTTTATATGAAGGCTATTAATAAAATTAGAGAGAGCATTTGGAATTTTTTGACAAAGTGTAAATTTTTATGAATTTTTGAGGTGTGATACCCAATTGGCCCCAAAGGTCACTAAACCATGAAGGACCAAGGTACATTTCGGGTAGAAAATGTGAAAAAACGCCACAGTTAAAGAAAAATGAAATTAATGGAAAAAAAATCTTTCAAATTCAATCATTCAAAAATTGTACAAAAGTTCTATGGGAATCTATGGAAAAATGTTCAAAAAACTTGAMTATGAGGATTAAAGATTATGACATTTGAAGTTTAAAAAAAAATGAGAGTAGTATAACTTTTGATCAAGGCATCCAATCCAAAAAAAAGCAGTTTCATAATAATGGCAAACATGTTTACAACTTGTGTCAAAATTTAATGAATATCCATGCAAAATTTATCTTTGTAGGAATTTACTTGAGATTTTTTGTATGTATAGAATGGACATTTGATTTTTCAAAATTTTTAGGCAAAACATGCTATTATTGTGTATTTTTTCAATATGTTGGAAATTGGATTGAAAACATGTGTAAAGAACTTTAACAATAAAACTTTCACATTTGTCTCATAAAAATCGTAATATAGAAGGTGGTATTATTAAGTAAAAGAAAAAAGTAATATATAAAAAAACTTTACCAAAAAATTGGCAATAAAAAATACCAATGGTGAGAACGTTTTAGTTTACAATTAATATCCTTTATTTTTATTTTTATTTTTATTCATAATTCTTTAACACGAATTTGTTTTAAATTTAAAGTCTTTGGTGCAAAAGTATGCCACAAAGGGCAATTGAAGTCATTTGAAATTGCAAGCCAACGTTTAAAAAATTCTTTTTTCCAACTTCAAATGTTCATATCTTTCAATCCATATGGTCAAACTTCATGAGATTTCCACCACTTGATCTCAAACAAGTGAAGTATATGATCTTACGGTTAGATTTTGAAAAAGAAGTGTTTTTCTCTTTATTGGGTGACCGCAGAAGAAATGGCAGTTTTGAGTTGTTTTTGACAGAAAAATGGCCTTAGGACCTCAGAGGTTAAGGTAGTAGCACCCATTAGCACACTTGTTCCCATTCTTGTATCCCTAGACTCACCTAATTGTGTTTCTAGACTTTGGTTGATATGTCCTTCAAATGCTTAAATCCGATTGGTTGACACATTTGAATTACACATACTTAACTATGATTCACTAACTACTAGTTTTTGCAAATGTCAAGTTTTGGTCCACCTATGGGACAAATTGAGTGGTCTAGGCAGCCCACCCTGTGAAAAATCATAAAAATTACATACAACATCCAAGAATCTAGTTTTTTTTATAAATATTCATGATTTTCATTCGCTAATACTACAAAAATACTATTTCTAGGGAAAGGTGCCCCCAACTATACTGAATTGCTTATATTGACAGTTTTGGGTTCTACCAAAAGTCATATCTTACATCAAGCATGCAATGTTGCTGGGTTCAATGCCCGACAGGAGTGAGACCAACATCCTGGTCTTGGAAGTTGCTACTTGGGGAGATTTTTGTATCTCGCAGACACATGTCAATGTGGGGAAATCTGCTCTCCAAGCAACCTCCAGTAGCTAAGCTTGAGTATCATACATAACAAAGTCAGTTGGGGATTCTAATCCAACCATTCTGATTGAAGGATGTGCCGGACTTAGTGCATGTTGTGAAGATATTACCACCATAATACAAGTTGCATGCAACTCTCACTTTTGTATAGAGGAATGACCGACTGGGATTGCAAACCTTTTTTTTGCGCTCAAGAGCAACTTCACAACTAGGGGTTGTCACACCTCCTTTAGCACTGCAACAATTCTTCGAGAATGTGCACGTGGCGATTCTTCATTGGCAATTCGCGGCAAGTGCTAGCTTGATTTCCTCGAGAAATGAAAGTGCCGTTTGTTTTCCTTTGGAGGTGAAGAAACGTTATCAAGGGAAAAATTCTCGAGGAATTCTTTAATTTGGTTGGTTGAACGCAAGTCGTGGAGCTCCCTATCAGCTTCACAAGTAAAATCCCTCGAGAATCGCTCCAAGTAGCTAAAAGGGGGGTCACAACTCTTTCATTTGGAATGGTTTACCATTTGGCTCCTTTTTTCTCTCTCCGATTTCTCCAACTTCAAAGAAGTATCTCTGAGGAGGTGTGATTATCTCAAATGCAAGTCACCAAATGTGCCCACTGGCAGAAACTAGTGGTGGAAATTTTCTTTCTTAGATAATGAACACAAAGAAAAAATAAGCTATGTATTGCCTAGTAAGTCAACAATCTTCAAAACCCTGATTGTATATCAACTTCCCACCAATAATGTCGATAGACCTGTGTGAGGTAGCTTTACCCAATATGAATTATTGACCTAATATCACCCAAATGTAAGATTTTCATTTATTCTAAAATGAGAATCTATGACAATACTACAACAAATATGTGTAAAAACTCTCAAAACTCTACTTGTGCAACACCTCCCCACATGGTAGGGAAGGCAAAAAAAATGTTATATTATCCTATAAAACGATGAGAAGCTCATTTGGGACATTTTTGCAATTTTAAGGGTTTGACTATTGTCAGTCAAAAAACAAAATTAGGAGAATATTTGTCATGTTGTTGCTCTCCACTGCACTAATTTGCACTGAAGTTGAATAATATGCAAATGTTAAATTGTGAGGTGAAATGTGGTTTGAGTCTCAACACGGGCAACTTAAGAGAACATTTTGCTTTGATTATTAATTTTATTTCAAATGCAACATTGTAGAGCATATGCATTGAAGTTTATTGTATTCATATTTCAGAGTGATAAACCTCCTTAATTGTATCATRTTTACCTAAAAACTTTGAAAAAAGACATTTTCCAAAGACTTTCTTTTTGCATATTTCATCTTTCAAATTCAATTCTAGTCAGCTGCATTTGCATACCTAGAATTGATTTAAACAGCAAGAAAAAAAAACTCACTCATTCAAGGATCAATATAAATTATATTTGAATATTAAATATATATATATATATATATGAATGTTTTGGCCCCTAATTGCCTAGTCAACCATTAATGGTTGCTACCCAACTTCAAGAATTACATGGATCCCCCCACAATATTATTTTCTGAAATTCCATATTTTTCTTGTGCAGTTCATTAAATTATCTTATTGTGGCCAAAAACTCTTCTGATAAATTTGGACAAAAACAATTTTTTTTTTTTAAATGCCCAAAATGCTCATTGTGCCAATTAAAGGCCATACCAAGAAAAGAAGAAAACTCCATAAGTTTGCAAGTGTCCATGAAGTTGATTGATTGGAGCATATTGTGACTGGGCGTGCTCGAGTGAAATTTTTGTTTTTCCAAGGTACCTCACTTGAGTGCATGACCTTAAAATATGAAAGTCCGGATGTATCCTATTGAGAGGTACATGAAAACTCTAAAGGACTATGTTAGAACGTATGCACGCCCAGAGGCGAGCATGGCGGAAAGGTATGCAATGACAGAAATTTTGGAGTATAGCATGGAGTACTTGCACAAATTACCAATCAACAAGCTTTATCAAATACATGGTATGTTCATATTTAGATATGAAGCTCTAGTGTGCTTATAGATAGTTGCATTAGCTTTCTATGAAGTTATTGCACGCTCTATTCCAAGGTTGTTAGCAATCGTGGCATGGTTTTTAGTATGGAGGGGTTTGGTGCCCCTGCCAAATTAAACCCGAGACTTTGAGAAGAGATAGAAGCTGGTCAGTTCAAAATTTGGAGGCGGAGTTTCCAAGCAAGGTTAGATGAAGGAGGTAGCTTTTCAGAAAGCTCTCATACACCCATTTTGAAGTTTTGGAACAACTGTGGCATGCATTCAAATCTAAAAGTTGAAGATGGAGTTTAGGAAAGGGGGAAATCAAGGCTTGGGAGTTTCACCTACCTCTTGAGAGTTTGTGAAAGAGATTTTGCAGGTGTTTTTTTATGTGTTTTTGCTCATCGTTGTTGGGGAAGAGGGTCCTATTGGGTTTTCTTGGCTTTTGTATTGGTATCTTCTCCATGTTGCGGGCATTGTTGCCAGACATTGCTGGTGTTGTCCCATTTTGTGTTTGTGGATAGATTTCATTTTTTATAGGCGTACTGTAGTGGTGAGGTCGGGCTAATGGTCGACAAGACCATATATGTTCACCAAGTGGGTGGTGTTGTTGGACTTGTGGTGATCCGGAGGTGATGACCGATGAACTGCACAATTTGGTGGTGTCGTAGATGCAGGTGCAGGTTGCCCTCATCCTTTAGATAGTTGAAGGAGCAGGTACCCAAGTAGCATCAAACTACTTGGAGGGTGACCACATCGAGGACTTTGAGCCAGTGGTAGATACCAATGAGGCTTATAAGCCTATTCAGTGGTAGACACTACTAGAAGGCTTCAGGTCTTGAGTATTGACACGGTTGAAGATGTAGAAGACAGTTCGTTATATGTACAGTTTGTTATGGTATGTAGACTAATTGAAAGTGTCTCTTTCCATTTGTATGGTTGGATTTTTGAAAAGAACTCTTCATATGATCAATTAGGAAACAAGTCACCAAATTTGAGAAAAGACTTTTTTTTTAATAATGAAGTAATTTGGGATGGAGGAAGTAAAATCTAACCCAATGGTTGCGTTTCTGTGGACTACACCAAAAAGGTGATTTAATGTGCATTTAATTTTCATAGTGTTCGTCAGGAAATTAAAACCAAAGCTTGGGTTGAAGATATTTKTATATGGTCAAAGTCTTTGAAAATTAGAGTAGTGATGAACAAGAGCCTACAATTAGATTTTTCAAAAACGATTCTAAGAATAATTATATTCATTTTAGAAACAAAAGTTTGGAAGAGATTTTGGAGGGAGGACCCTTCCCTAGGGCATTTCGATGTAAAAGATGTTTGAGGTCTTGAGAGRGCTATTCAAACTTGAATTTTAGAATCTTTCTTACAATTAGGGGCATCATGTAGTTTGTTCAAATGACCAATCAATGATGAGCTTCCAAGTTCCTTAATGCTTTAGGCAACCTAAAAGCTATTTTTTCAAAAAAATTATCAAACTTTCCAATGAAGAAACTACAAGTTCACATTGTGATTTAAAACCCAAGACTTTAATTGAAGAATGCATCTCATGAAGACTAAGAGATTAGTATGAAGAATTTCACATGTAAGGTAAGTAAGCCCTTCTAGAGCAGAATGGGAGCAAGCCCATTGTAAGCACAATTGTAATGGTGGTGTACGCTCAAGTTCTAGAATGTACACCACTAATATAATTTGTCTACAATTTTTTCCTTACTTAATTTGAGTGTTGGAAAAGTTTTAATGAAAAAGATTTTTTAACCCTTAAAAAGATGTCATTCACTATTTGGATAATAAATGTTTTCAAGAGCTTACCATTGAAACTACATGGAACAAATGAAGTGCATCAAAGTATGTTGAAAAAACAATTTTTTTCTCTTCTCCAACAGTGCAACTAGGATTATTACGATTATTGAGCTCGGACCAAAATGAGTTCATATAGGGATGGGAAGAAAAAAACTTGCAAAAATAAAGATCTAATATCTAGATTCTACTCACATCAAAGAAAAAGGTTAAATCAAGCTCCTCCGGTTGAGTTGGGTCTATTGTTTAACCCCAGGAAGACGCCATGGATATAAAATATCAAACGGATGACAAATGATTCCTTCTATTCAATTCAAAAGTGCAAATGTTCATCATTGGAATTTAGTGTGGAAAAGGAGAGGTCTTGCAAAGTAGTTTGATTTCTAATTAGTACTAGTGTGCCTTGTGCCATTGCCATGGCAAAAATCAAAGTAAAAGTAATTTTCTAATTTTTGGATTTGTAAAAACTTCGAAACTCAATAACTTTCATATAGAATGTCCAAATGTTACAAAACCAAGTCCGTGCACCTTTCCTCGCTAAGGGCTTTCTAACAATAGCAAGAACACAAGTGGAGGACACACAATCTAGTAGGTCTCAACGTGACAAACAAACAAAACAAACAACTGAACTCAAGGTATGCATTCTTAGTTTCTTTCTTCCCAAAGAGATGGTGACTAGTGATTTGAATATGGATTGATTGTGCTTTAATTTGCCTTTTTCAATCGGATTTTTAGCCGGAATCACAAACCACAGGCTTTCCTGTCATGACAAAAGAGGAGGAACACAAACAAGACCACCATGCGAGTAGTGTCAGCATGGTGAATTGAACCGTCAACCTCGTGGATGCACTTAGTGTTTCCTACTATTTGAGGGCCAAGGTGAACTGACCTCCTTGTTCGGCCGCACAGGAAAACTCTGAATTTTTTTACTTACCATGCATGATAGAATTTGCAAATTTTCAATTCATATTTGCAATTAGAGGCCCCAAATTAGCTAGGAGGTGTATGTAAGGTAAATTAATCAAGCCCCAAATAGGGGGCTTTTTATTTTATTTGCACCCCTTGCATTACTTGGAGTGGCCGAGCAAGGGGCTAGTCCACCACGGCCCCACTTGAGCCATCACCCAAATAGTTTAGGGTCATTTCAGACCAACTAGTGTGCCCTATGCCTTTGCCACAATCAAAATCAAAGTAATTTTCTAATTTTTAAAACAAAAAATAACTAAAAAATTGATAACTTTCACCTCGTAGGTCAAAATGCCACAAAACCAAGCCCGTGCACTCTTCCTAGCCAAGAGCTTTCCGATAGTACCAAGCACGCCACTAAGGGACGCGCGGTCGGGGAGATCTCAACATAACAAACAAAACAAAATAAACAAAACAAACAAACAAACAAACAAACAAACAAACAAACAAACAAACAAACAAACAAACAAACAAACAAACAAACAAACAAATTTAAAGTATAGATTCTTAGTTCTTTTTGAACAAATGATTTACACAATACTTAAGGTAGAACCACCCATAAACGACCAAATAAGGAATTTTGGACAAATCTGGAGCAATGCAATGCAAGGTAAATATTTTCAGGGGACTGCAAAAACTTTGGTAATTTTATCACATGAATCAAAATTACTATGAATTTTCAAAGGCAAAAAGTGCGTTGGACCCATTGCCAATCTCTAGACTCTTTCAATTTCGATCACTCAAAAAACTACTTTTCCACTCGTTGCTTCCTACTTTTTTACACACTAGGTTGGGACATGTGTCAAGAATTTTTAGTGCCAACTTTGGAAAGGAAAAACAAAACATTCTAGCCTTGGTTGGAAATAAGTTAGTCTATAGGTTGGTTATTGGATTCCAATCAAGAATGGGTGGTTCTACTTTGAAATGATGGTTTACACTGTCACAAGCCCATTAACCTTGGACTACCACCACCTGCACTATGTAAGGTTTAAATGACATTCCATGGTCCTTAGAAGAGATTAGAAGTATTTTTTTCATCCTTTTTTTTTGTTGACCTTTCATGTCGAGTTCTAAAGACTATCCAATTGAATTTTTAGGTTTAACTAGAGTTTGCTTTCATGTAGTTCAGAAGTAACCAAAAAACCGGATGGCAAAATTTGCTATTTTAGTGTATTTTGAGAAGTTGCTACTCATTGTTCTAAATCTGAATTTCTCCAAATAAATGATATTTTTTGAGATTGAGACTGCTAACTAAATGAAGGTCATCTACTCTAGTTTCTACTCCAATTCAAATTTTGGAAAAATTCATGATACTGAATACTTTATTGCAGTTTGAACTTTGAACGTATTTTCAATGTTCATTGTATTCTAATTATAGAATGACATGGAAATTGAGTTTACACCATGATGTTTTTCACTGTGATGTACACACATGGTGAAATTTTCAGATTTTTTGAAATAATTTTTTATTTAATGTGATTTTTTCTTCACTTTTTTCCAAAAATTCTCACACAAATCAATTTTCCAGAAAAAACTTAAATTTTTAGTGAAGTAGAGAAGACATGTAATATCATCTCTCAAAAATAAACATAAAATTTTTCATACATATCTATTTCCAATGGTAACAAACTGAGTGATGAGCATGAAGGCTCTGAATCAGTGGTTATAGGTATGACCTTTAGAGGTTAACCCTTGAAGGACAAACCGGTGGTCATGGAAATCATGCATTTTTGATACCGTGTGACATCATCTACTTTGAAAAGCCAAATATCCTCATTGAAAGTCAAAGTACCAGAAAAGATCTCCTCTTTCCACTCCTAATACCGAGAATGAAAAGTTGCAATTTTGTCCTACACGGTTCAATTCTCTGTCATCCGGAGGACACAAAACGTGGGTGTTCTAGAGTTAAGGGTCGAGGGTTAAAATTGCATAAACCGATCACTTTATGTTCTCCTTGATTGCCACATGAGTGAGGAATCCACAGATTGCAAAACTCCCAAAAAATTACTCTGGAGTTGGGCCCTGCATTCCCTCAACCATCCTATATCACATAATTGGCTTTTTGCACTGTATAGCCCGGCCACAACAAGGATGAGATATTGCCCTATTTACTGTACCTTATTTGCCRTGTTCCTACTTGCTTGGGGTCCAATGCCAGTAGAGGCATACTCTGCACACATGGACACGGGGAACGCCAATTAAAGGTCACTATTGAATTTCGTCAACCCAAGGTGCTAAAATTAGCAAAAAACAATTCTTATTTTTGGCTTTTTTAAGTAAGAGGAAGGACCCAGAGTATCCCTGCTTTGGGGCCTAAAGGTAGTACTCCAGTAGGACTCATTTGAAAAAAGGATATGCAGTAATGTAGGAGGCTTGAACTCCGACAGGGCATTTTGAACCAAACATGAGACAGAGGTACATTTTGCTTTCTTCAATGTACAGAAATGTACAAATTGTGTACATTCTAGGAGGTGATCACTTTTAGAGCCCTATGGCATTTCAGCTTCAAATTTTCATAACTAATCCCACAAAGCTCCAAAAAATATGAAACAACTTGAGCCACATGCCATTTCCTCTTGTCTTTCAACAAAAATTTACTGAAAAATATTTCAAGATGTTTTACCTCCCCAAAATTCAGTTTCAATGCTTAGATAATCGCTTTATGGACCTCCTACCTTAGCTTGGGACGACTGATGAGTTAGCAACCCAATGGAAAACAGTGCCCATTACTACAGACAGACAAGTGAATTCTCCTTACAAGCTGCACAACCGGCATAACATTCTTCACTGGCTCTTGGTCCTCCCCCAGCTGGATGTATAATGCCATCCTAGATACTTGGGGGGGGGGGGGGAAACAAGGTTATAATCCCTTGCGTGCAATTGGCTAGCCGGTTGGGAGAGAGTGGGCTGTCAAACTGATTGTCAGTCTGATTGGTTGCTAGGGGGGGGCCAGATTTTGAGGAGCAAAAGGGACCCCCCTAATGAAGGTTCAAAATGTTATGGGGACGGCCAGGGTGAATTGCCCCCCTCATTGTCCCTGTCACAAGGTAAATGTAAAAAAATTCCCGTATTTTGTGCCGCGTTAATTAGGTATTTCTTCACATCACCTTCCTAGTCTGAGGGCTCTAATTTGGGGGCTCTCATTGCAAATATGAATTCCTAATTTTCAAATTTTGTCGTATGTGGTAGATAAACGTGGTAGATAAAAGAATTCCAGTGTTTTTCCTAGGGGTAGAAAAGGGGCAATGAGGGGGTCAGTTCACCATGGCCACCTGGGACAGGGCAAATTGACTGCCTTATTCCCTTGTTTTTTATCCCCTTGAAAACACACTAGATTTTTTTATCTGTCACCTAGGATAAAATTTCCAAAATCAGAATTCAAATTTGCAATCAGAGGCTTAATTTAGCTACATTGAAGAGGGATACTAAGAGGACCAAACAATTGAGGGGACTAAATGAGGGAAATTGTAGGTGTTCAAAACATGATCAACAGCCTCTGTACACATTGGTCACTGTTGATGTACAACTAAGGTAGATATTTTATATTGTGAAATTTCAATTAATTAGTATGGGTCCCCTTCGTACCCCTATTCAGTGTAGGAGAGGTGAAGAAACACCAATTTGAAGCCTCACAAAATAGGGGGCAATTTTTACATTTACCTTCTGAGGGGGGGGGGCAATAAGGAGGTTAAGTTTGCCCTGGTCGCACAACCGCACACGTCTCACATGGGGAAAGAGATTATAGTCATGCAAGCTTAGCATCCAAAGCTCAGTCTGAAAGGTACACGCACTCAGGTTCTTGCCATTTGTTCAAAAAATAAAAAAAATAAAGGTACTTGCACTCAGGTGTGTGACCATTTCACAAATTTCGACAACTGAACGAAGGGCTGCAAGGACCACACACCCTCCCTCAGATGATACAAAGTTCAAAAAAAAAGTCAAATTGAAAGAAAAGTATGAGTACATGAGATGCACACAAATACATGAGTCACCTACTAGAAATTGGTGGGAGGGAGGATCTAACTTACTGGGAGATTCTTTGGGTTCACGAGGGCCGGCCTACCAGCAATCAGGAATGAAAAACTTACCCAAATGGATTGAGGTAGTAATTTATTCAAAGAAATTCCAGAAATTGAAAGAAAACAGAAAAAAAAAATCCAAGTGCGACTGGTGTTTGGTAAAACAGCCCATTGTGGTCAAAATTTGGAGTCTGCCATCATGCTATTGCTGAAATTTTTAAAATCTTTTTCCACACAAAGACAAGTGTGAGAAATAGTGAGGGAATTGAAATTATATTTTTCAGACAAAGCATTAATTAGTTATGAATTTTTGAAGTGATATCCCCCCAAACAGTCAAAAGGCTACGAGATACCGGACACAATTTATTGAAATTATATTTTTCAGACAAAGCATCAATTAGTTATGAATTTTTGAAGTGATATGCCCAAAACAGTCAAAAGGCTACCATACCCAAAGCAATTTGTATCCAATATGCTCATCCTAATCACCTAAAGTGGTGACAATAATTTCTATTGTGGAAGGCCCTGAAAAAGTCACTTCCTACAACAATTTACACTAAAAAAGTAGGGTGCTCCAAATGAGGTTATTAATCACTCCATGGAGGTGAGGTTAGACATTGATTATGATATGAAAAACCATCATGGGGTCATTAGGTGTCCACTATGGGTCATCTAACCGCAATGGGTCACTACTTCAATATGCAAATGCATATGAAAAATATGGAGGTTGGGATGTGCCATGAGTTTATGCCGATATAATATTGCTTACATAGGGGTGCAATCAAGGAAAGAGGAATTTTAAAAGTCTTAACGTGATTAAGGAGTGAAAGATTTTGAAGTTTGACTAGSATGGATACACCCAAAATTGCCACAAATCGGTATCATGTGTACTTACTATTATTAGGCTATTGAGAATTTCATATTGTCTTGTTGGCAAATGAAGGGAGCTTCCAATGCACCAAAGAAATCTCCATTTGGATACAATATGCAAAAGTTATGGAGGGTCAAAGTGTTTTTCAAAGCTTTTCTTACTCATAGGTACATAATTGGATTTGGAAATGCATAAGATGGTAGTTGAAGGTCATGTGCCATTTTGGGAGTGCCTACCTTACATTGACGTACTTAGGCATTGTTCTTACAAAGTTGAAAGAAGTACTTGAGGTTGCAACACTTAGAAAGAATATATTGAGTCATGTTGCTCTTGTCTACATTCTTTCTTATAACATTTGATTGCAACTTTGTAACAAATAACATTCTTAAACTTGAGTTCATGGACACATTGTTTTTCATGAATTAACATTTTTTTCATTGAGGAGAATCTTAAATTCAAGCTTGTCGAGGAGTTGTGGCCAATTCTAAACATAATATTTCTTTGTATAATGAAACTAAATAAGGTCTTGTGCATTCTTATTCTATCATTGTTAGAATGGTAGGTTGTAATGATTGGGCATTTGATCTGACAAACAACCTTGCTTAGGTTTTCATACACAAGTCTAATCCTTAAATTTTCTTCAATTCAACTTGGACACAAGCTCGCAAGGATGCAACACAGGTGGGTCCCAATTCTAAAAACTCAACTTCATATAGTAATTTTAGGGAAAAAAATCAAGCAACACAGTGTTTTCAAACTAAAATTCTATAATTGATGTTTATCATCCTTTGCTGCTTACAAAGTTTCATCTAAATTTGTCCATTGGCTAATTGGCATTTTAGTGAGGATGCCAAATTCTTTACTTCCATTGATCCACATGGTTGACAAGGAGAAAACATTATTTTGGAAACATGAGAAATATTCTACAATTGGCAATAACTTTTTATAGCCTTTTCATTTTTGGTGGTAGCAGTTAGGCAACTCAAGAAAGTTGTTGCAACTCTTTGCACAAGAGAAGATGATAAGGAGTTCAAGAGTTGGAATGCAAAACTCCAAGATGTTGGTGATTCTTTGCAACTCAATTTGTACGTTTAAAATTGGACAACTCTTTCAAGTAATTAATGACACATAATTTGAAATGCTAATGGCAACTTCACTTTGTGAGACGAGTGCAATAAATCAAGTGTTACTAGAGCTTTGATGTTAACTTGTGAACTATTGTAAATAGCGTCATGATTCCCACTGTGTGAAATAATATGCCAAGCATTAGTAGACATTTGGAGCCTAAAGAAGCCCAAAAAGTTTTTGGAGTTCCCGAACTATGGAAACTCAACAATCTAACGTGGTTGAGATTGTGCCACATTAGATAATAATACTATTTAATTATTTAATCTTTTTTTAATACTTTAAAAAAATTAAATTTTCAATCAATTTTTAAATTTTTAAATTTTTTTTTTAAGTTTTAGTATTTTTTTTTAATTAACTTTTTTTGGCAACAATGGTTAGTTCCCAATTCCAAATCAATAAAGAGAACAACCCTAAAACAACCTTTCTTTGGCTTCAAATCTCTTCTAATGTCTCCTCGACTTTTGATTGAAACCAAAAATTCCTAAATAAAAATTGAACTACTTAAAACACCCTTATAAAGTCATTGACTACGAATCGGAAAGAGCAATATTTTTATGGATACATTGACAGAAATAGTTATCAATTTGAGGTTGCATCCACAAACAAGATCTATAAAATTCACATACCACGGGTGATTGCAAGAAACACTTGTCCTATTTTTTGTCCCTTTGCCCTTGGACAAGTGTTTTTTTGCTCATAACTTTTGCATAGTTTGATCTTTTGAAGTGAAATTTGGAATGAAGGTACATGAGGTAGCTCAAAACATTGAGTAATTTTTTCAAAATTTTCAAAATTATTTTACTATTTTGAACTTTCTCCCAATTAGGTGTCTACCTTGGCCATTTAGGAGGTTTTTAGTACTATTTTCTACCCAAAAATCCGAATTTGAATCTCAAAATTGGGATGCAAGGACTTCTACTAAAGTTACATAGGCCTACAAAGAGATTTTCCATATATAGTAATACATCCACTCTCCACGTGTGCTCAAAGTCCACTACCTTTGCACAAGTGCAAAAAACTCAATTTTTTTTCCCAAAGACAAAAATGGTTGAGAAGAAGCATCTTCAAGTGAAGAAAAATAGCTTCCTTTTGGATAATTTTTTGAATTTTTTTATTATTTAAAAAAATCAAACATCAAACTGTTCATTTTCTTGGTATTTTCCATCACTCTTTGAGTATGCATAACTTTTAGAGATAACTAAAACAATTAGAAAATCACCTTTTCTTCACAACAAACAATTATTACTAAAACTCACTCTTTACCCAATTTAGAAACAACAACGACAAACTTTTTGTTATACGTCTTTTTCACTTTCTAAGCCTCGCAAATAGATTGAAAAAGACAAATGAAGAGTCTCAAGCAAATAGTGCAAATAAGCATCATAGTGCTTTGGTTGAGATGAAACAAGCAATGTGTTGCACATGCTTGGAAAGCTAATGAGAGCATGCATTTATAGGCCCAAATAACACGAGGATTTGAGTTCTAGGTGGTCAAAAGATATAAATCATAAAAGTTGGTAGTGACCTAGTGGTGACCTCTAATCCTAACATTAACCAAAGATGTGACATGCCAGAAATTTGGGAGAAATTTATAGTCAAAATATGACGTGATATTTATTGAAGGAAAGCTAATGAGACAAAGATCCCAAAATGCTAAGGTTTAAGAAGAGTTTTACTAGGACAAAAGAGATAGAATCCTAGAGAACTAGACCTCTTGGGAGACTCAAACCTTAGGAAGGTCGTAATTTGCTCAATAATTGTTGCATCTAAGAAAGTGAATAGTCCACACTAATTTCAGTAGATCACATAAATGGACTTGCACTTTGGATTCGGATGTCAGAGCATAAAACTTTCTTAATAGGAAGATTGGAAGGCCTTTAAAGCTCGCTTTTGAGACAAAACATTTTCCAGAATTCTACATGGAAGTGTAAAATATGTTTAAGAGGCCAATTAAAATTGTTGATGTATGAAGTTCACGAATATTAGTTTAACCTTGAAATGCCCAAACTGAGTTTTATGGCAACATAGCAATTATGGGGAGCTCACTATGAACGGAGTTTTATTTTTTTTCTTTGAAATTTTCACTCATTCTTTTTTTAAGGAGTACCTTTAAAGTCCAACAATTTTCATAGCTTTTGACTATTAATATAGTTAAAAAATTCTTATATTATATGTAGTTTTCACTGCTCGGCTAGCAACCCAGGCAGCAAAATAAACTTTATAGCAAATATTTAAAAAATAATAAGGTAGAACCATCCATAACCGATCATTTAAGCAATCTTAGTTATGTTTTGGAGTAGTGTAAAGTGAAACAAATAGTTATCTATGTGCAGAGATAGAAACGATGGAGATTGCAAAAATTTGGTAATTTTATCTCTTGTATTGAAATTACTATGAATTTTGAAAGGCGTAAGTTGGGCTTGACCCATGACCAACATCTAGAGTCATCCAATTCCGATCATTGAGGAAATACTTCTCTTTCATAGCTTCCTAATTTCTTGCTCACTAATGTGTCATCAACTCATTGGTCCAAACCTTGAAAAATAAAAAACATAGATTTTGAGGAGAAATGAAAATTTGTTTTGGACTTGGTTGGAAATACGACACCCTATTGATTGGTGATGGGGCGTCGGTTAATAATAGGTCCTTTTACCTTGAAATTTGGTTAATTAGATTTTTATCTAATTGGAAATCTTTAAAATCATTCTATTTTGATCATTGAATCAAAAGTTATGAGGAGTTTTAGTTTAGGGTAGTTTGCGGGTAGTTATAGAATCTCTACCCTACAAAAGTTTGACATCCATTATTTAATCCAGTTTTTAAGATTTTTGGATAAAAATAAAAATAGTAATAATAATTTTTTTTATTACAACATTTTAACCACTCAGATTGGCATTTTTCAATTCCATAAGAAATTGTTTACAATTTAGTATTGTGAGTCATTTTCTACTTATTTCTACTTACTATTTTTTTCATGTATGTTGTACTATTTTAAATGATTTGAAAGTTTTCAAGAATGTAACCAACTTGCCTCGAAGAATGAATGCAATGAGGAACCATCATTTTCAACATTTTTTCATACAAATGTGATCTTGTGAAGTGCAGTTACCCAATTTTTTGCAAGGCCCCAAAAAATGATTTTTGTCAACTCAAATGCTGATATCTTGCATTCTACATGGTGGAAAATTCTGAAATTTTCCTGCATCTTTTCAAACTAGCGTAGTACAAGATCCTACATTTACATGTGTCAATAAATGTTATTTTTTCTAAAATTTGGCACTTCTATTGTAAATGGCATTTTTGGAGTGTTTCAGGTGAAAACATAGTCAAAACCATTTAGCGATTAAAAAAAATTATTCCTCAAGTAGGCCATGGAGGATTGACCATTTCATCATATTCCTTCCAACATATCTAATGCTTCTTTGTTAACCCTTGAAGGACGGACTAGTGGCCGTAAAAAACATGCATTTTTGATTCCGTGTGACATCATCTACTTTGAAAAGCCAAATATCCTCATTGGAAGTCAAAGTATTAGAAAAGATCTTTCCTTTCCACTCCTAAAACCAAAGATGAAAAGTCATCCGAAGACACAAAATATGAGTGCGTTCAAGGGTTAAGGGGAACAACACTTTTCATTACATTATGTTTCAAGAGTTGCAAAATTGTAGTTACAGGCCCATGAAAAGTAAGAGTGATAACTTTTTTTGCTTCCAAAAAATTAATTTCATCATTGAACTTGAATTTTTTTTTGCTAATTTCAGTTCTACGAAGAGACAAAACTACTCCTAAAATGTAGTTTCTCCTTGGTCCCACGAATGTGTGAACAAGCAATTAGGCGAAAACAATTCACATTCCAAAAATTGTATTCTGATTCCAACTCTGCATGGAAGTCGGTCCAAAGTGCCATCATAGAACGGTGATATTAAAGAGGTTCCGATATTTAGTTTGAAAGGTCAATAGTATTGAAGAACTTTCCTCCTTCTGTTGTAATTAATTAACTTATTATTACGTAGCCCCGCCAACCAGCGTCCGTCGAAACTTCAAACAAAGGGAGTTTCTGTTGGTCCCGCCATTCACTTTTCTCCTGGGTGGTCGTTCTCCCGCCCATGCCTCTGCGCCTCTCCTCTGTCACCCCAGATTTTCTGCCGATCCTCTCTGCACCATCACTGGGCTTGCAGGTGTGTAGCGCTACAGTCGCACTTGCAGCGGCGCGACCATTCATTCATTTCATTCCATCGTAAGTTTATAGCATGGTCCTTGCAGACATGATTTCTTTTCACTTTTCCACATCTGAGGAAACTCTCTATTTCGGCGGTGGAGAGTAAATAGTTTCCCCGGCGATTGGTTTGAATGCTCGTGATGTAAGGGCGTGATCAGATACTAATTTAGCTTTACTACTACAGTGACCACGCTCCCACCTTCTTGCGGGAGAGAGATCGGGAGTTGTTTGCCTTTTGCACGGGCTTTAGCTTGGCGCGGAGTGACTGGGCTTTAGGTCGTGGGTGGCCATGGCGGCGGAGTGGCCTCGGCGTGGTCAGGCGCCGGCTTGTTGCTGAATGCTGAATCGTTGTTAGTCGTGGTTCGAGTGCGGCGCGGTGGTGACCAGTTCGTTTGCACTTCGYAGGTAATGGTTTCGYCTGATCTATTGCTGTCTGACACGTTTTCTGGTTTCTGTTTTCTGGTTCCTCACTGTTGTGGTGATTAGTACGACGATATTGTATGGATTTAATTGAGCTGACCTGCATTCTGTTCCTCGCTGTGGACCGGCAAGTCCTTTGAATGCGACTTGCACGGACTGTGTAATTGATTGCCAATGCGGAGTAACAGTTGTCCTGTACGAGTGTTTAGGCTGCGTGTTGAGCTGTTCCTCATAGGGAGKTGTTTTAACTCTGCAGTTAGGAGTTTTCTTTCACATGGTGGAAAGAACGTAGAGTTGGATACCTCCGTTGCAGTTTTGAGCTCTTGAACGCTGCTTCCGAGTTTTTTTTCRGATCGGAACGGTTGCYGTGTGCATTGYCTATCTCGACTGAGTCGTGTGTACCACCTGGCGGAGGTAAATATCGATTGGTTATGTCTGGTAATGGAGTTGTGAGGWCGGCGATACGAGTGGTGGACTTTGAGTTGCTTTTTGTTGGAACTTTCGGGTGAATCGATTGTTCTCTAGTAGACGAAGAGGAACCTTTTCACTTCTGTTYAACCCGGAGAACTGATCGTCTTTTCTGGTCACTGTTACTGCCATATGAAGAGGACTTGCAAGTTTTTATCGACCGGGCTTTCGTAGACAGTCTTCTTTGTCTGTGTCTTTCTGTTACCGGGGACATATCTGTGACGAGTTGACTGATTTCCTGTTTGTTACTGCAGTTAAATACATCTTCTCAGGATCCATACTCCGGAAGTTTCCTCGGGCGGCCACCGAAGTATTGCGAACGGCGGATAATGTTGATCGGGAAGAGTAGACACAGTCTTTCTGGTTTCCGAACGCAAGAGATTCCCTGTCGAGCAGTGGTTTCCTTCTTGTGAATACGTTCGAGTGGTACCGAGAACATTTTTCTTCTACAGCCCTTTTGAAACGATAGTAGTATGGCTTTCGAGGTGGCCAGGGTGCATCAGTTGATATGCTCAAGAGTCGGAGACGAAGGTGTCTTTGATGCCTTCAAGACAGCAAGTCACTGCGTGGAAGCTGACCAGAGGTTCCCACGATCTTGCAGTCCCGAGGGCTCGAATTTACACATGTACTATCCWGCGAGTTCAGTGTACGGTAGGCGCGGTTTTGACCATGGTCATGAGGCTTGTAACCCACTTACGGAGGCTTCTTCCTGCTCCACCGAGACAGAGAGTGATGATGAAGACGGTCTTCTTGAGAGCCTGGCTCAACAAATTGCGCAGTCTATGCTTGATGAGGAAGAGGCAAAAGCTGAAACACCCGGTGTTCTCGAAGGAAATCGTTATACTGGAGCTCAAGATGTACCRAATATGGACGTCAGTGAGGTGAGTACTTGTCTTTGTGGGTCTCTGTGGTCTCGTGTTTGATTTTTGCGGTTCTACTTGCGTACACACCCTACCTGTGTTTGATTCCTTTCWTRCCTATTTCACGTGATACCCAAAGCTCGTTTATCGCTCCGGTGTCCTGTGTCCTTTCACTTCATGATCTTGCTATTCAKTTCTTTAGATCTTTGTCTCTTCTGTTTTTAAGCTATCAGTAACGCTGTAGCCTGCATAATCCTCCCTGTTTAGACGGTCTACTTGCTTACATTCTCAGGCTTTGATTTAGTCGTAATGAGATTTGACGGTTGCCTTCATAAGCCAGCATCTGAYAGTAGTTTTACTTGTAGGGTCGAGTGTCACCATCTAGTTGGTCCAGCGGCAGCTGGTTATCCGGCCCTCAGCTATCAAGCAGTCAAAGTAGCTCTAAGGGTTCCTCCAGAGTTTCGTCCCAAGTCTCTTCTCCCTCGTCAGCACCTTCCTCTGGTTGTCTAGATGCTTGGGACACTCTTTACGCCGCAGCCGGAGAAGTTGGGAGATTGAAAATGAACGATGAGAAAAATGTTCCAGTTATCTCCAGCGAAAGACCCTCCCCAGCAAAAGTTTTGAATCAAGCTTTCCGTCCTAACTTGCCTCAGCAGACTCGACCGTCTGGACAAATGACGGGACGAAGTGCCGCTCACGCTGCCAAGAGGAAAGAAGAGATGACTTCAATGGCTAGTAATCAGGTACTGCAACGTGATCCGGTTTCGGATGTCTTTCTTGCATTTCTGCCGTCCACCAGCGGTGTGGGGAGGAAAATGTGTTTGCGAAGCTGGCATCTGGAARCGGTCATYGTACTTTTTGTGCRGYATCGTCTGTCATCATCGCGGCAGTGAACGTAGCACTTCACGATATCCAGATGAATGCAGGTTTCTTGTTTGAACTAKTCTTAGTAATATCGTCTGCTCTACCTAGCGTTAACAGATGTGTGATTTCTCATATCAGGCGCAACAGAACTGGGCTATGAAATGTGCGGCTTTGAATGCAATGGCTACTCAAGGTCGATCTCCATATCCAATATATCAGCATCAGCAACAAGCGTTTAGTCTAGATGGTCCTCAAGGTATCAATAACTTTCGTCAGCCAGTAAAATTGGCCGATAGCAAACCAATACAGAGAAATCGGCAGGCCGTTTCGAACGGAGGTTCGGGAGTGAGGGTTGTTTTTCTAGGCGGACCATCTGGCCGAGAGTCTGGTGGAACTGGAGTTTTCTTACCGCGCACCTTCCCGACTGCCCCTGAACACAAGAAGAGAAATGGTGGGTTTCACAGCACTACCTTTTGATCAATAGGCATTTTCCTTTACATCTTTCCATTATTCTAAGTAAACATGCAATCAATTTTTAGTATTTGATTGGACCTTCTTTGTACAGATGTTCCTTCGATGCACTCCTCTGGTGTGCCGACTCATTCAAAAAATCCAAGAGACGCTGTTTGGCCCACGTTGCAGCAGAGCATGATCAGATCAAGTTTTCGTCAGCCAGCAGTTCATGAGCCTTGCCTCCCCACTGAATGGACTTACTAGAAGCACTTTTTATATGAACTCATTGAGCAGCCCACATTTGAGTTTTAGAATGTTTGAGCTGCCTAGATACGAGTTCTTAGCTTGCCTGATTCTTTATGCTGCGTCTTAATATGGTTTTTAAGAAAGCAGGGGCAGTAGTTTTTGCGTTGATCACCTAATTTGTAAGGAGACTCAACCAAYTGCAGAAAGAGCTCAGCAYTGTAAAGTAGTAGAAATGGGCAGACTTGGACTCTGCTGTACAGAAGTCATCAATACTTCCGAGGAACTTTGATTCCTTCGTGGGCAGACATTTTTCTCAAGATAGTCTCCGGAACTATACAAATAACGTGCTCCTTTTTTAAGGGTACTCTTGTCAATTTCAAATAATTGCCCGATCAATAAACTTAACTGTCGTACTCTCTGGTACATCGTTCATTTTTCTGTTTCTGAATTTCTTTTCTTTCATTTTCTAATTCATGTCACCAGTTATCGTGATCGTTGTGTTGACAGCSAACTTCTCATTCCACTTGCTGGCTTGAAACGGGGGTTTGCTACAACGACCTCTTGGTAACAATTGAGATGTCATTCGCGTTAGCWAGTTCTTTTAGGCTGTTTACATTTTCCGTGTCGACTCTAAATTTGTCCATGAGTATTCTAATGGCAGTTGTAGGTGAGGTTTGGTAAGGTATGTCAGGAGTTGCACCTTCSTAAGGGYGAKGAGTGTCAGGAGTTGTGATGCGCCGCCCTTTGTAAGATACAATAGGAGATCCGGGTTTACTTCTATGGATTCTGCTYTCAAATGCTCCATATWATTGAATCCSAACTTCGGAATCATTTGCATAATATATCATTTGCARTCTTTGAGGATTTCATGAAAACTGTAGCATACTTGCATTTTAAGCGCAATTTGTGAAATGTACAGGACCTAATACTACTACAATACCCTTTCGTAAATCCACCCCTGCTGTTATCACTGAAGTTACCGTTCATGACGGGGACGTGGGATAACAATAACCTATGTGCAGCGGAATATATTGGTTCCCACTCACCATAGAAGGTGACATTTAGTTACCATATGCAAAAATTATGAAGGGTCATAATTTCTTTCTTGTTGATGTTCTAAAATTGTTTCTTCAATAAATTTATGTATTGATTCTGGAGTTGTACTTAGAGTGATGATGGACATGTTAATAGGATGAAATTTTGGTAGGGTCCGCACCTTATTGGCAAGTAATTTGTAAGTATGATTTGATTGAATGTCCATGACCAATGATCTTTGTATTATGATCGTTGTGTGAGAATTTCTTTACTGTCTTGTGCAATTTTCTGAAACCTTGCACTTTATATTGCTTGAGAAATTTACATGAATCAACCTTTTACAACGCCGATGCCATTTTCTATTTGATGAATGAGAGAGCATCTTTCAATGTAGGACAAAAGTGTTACTATTTGTTCTCGGAATTCTATGTGAAAAGGGAAGATCTTCTACATTACTTTGACTTCCAATGCTTACCTTTGAAAAGTTTTAAACCAATGATTCTCACAATATCTGAATTCATGATTTCCACAATGACCAGCCTGACGTTTAAGGGTTAAGGGATATCCGTTTTAGAAAGAGTTATGGTAGAGGGACCCATAACCAATCAAATAAGCAATTATGGACATGATCTAGGGTAGTGTTAGGCAAAGCAAATATTTTCAAAGGTGCATTGACTGAAAAGATGGAAATTAAAAAAACTTTGGTAATTTTATCTCTTACAATGAAATTACTATGAATTTTGAAAGGCCAAAGTTGGGCTTGACCCATGATCAACATGTAGAGTCATCCAATTCCGATCATTCAAGAACTACTTTCCCACTCATTGCTTCCTACTTTCTTGCTCACTTATGGGTCATGAATTTATTGATCCAAACCTTGAAAAAATCAAAAACACGCATTCCAAGGAGAAAATGGAAATTTGTTCCACCATGGTCGGAAATACAACACCCTATTGATTGGTGATGGGGCACCGGTTAGGAATGGGTCCCTCTACCATATGACTGAGAGCCTCTGAAGAGCTCTGCAAGCATTAAAAACAGGAATGAATGGGTGGAAGGTGGATTGATTCATTGGCTTGCTTTCACAATCCTTCCAAACTATTTTTTCAAATTCAAGGACACTTTGGCATTTCCTCTTTGTGGTGCCAGATTGCACAAGGAAGAAATAATTTGGGAAGAAAATGCCAATAAACTGTGAAGATTTTTGCCATAAAACTTCGAATTAATAAAATTCGTGGATGAAATTGCTAGATTCTAGATGAACACATAATTGAAGACATATGATATGTGATATGTGCTAATGTAATCATTTCTATCCAATATGTGAATGATTGTTGAAATTTGGAGCATCTCTCTATCATTTTATATTAACACTTTGGTATTTTTTTTTAAATAAAAAAAAACATGTGTTTAGGACCCTTAAAATTTTGATCTCTATTATTTTGTTTGGATCTTATACACAAGGTTTCCATCTATATTTTAAATTAGGTTATTGTTTTGTTTACTTATTAAGGTGAGATCTCCGAATCTCTTCATCCTTTGGTTGTATTCCTGATATCGACAAAAAGCTCTTTTTTACAAGGAGGGGTGCATGCGCTTCATTTTTTGGCATTTAGACCTATTGCAAAAAAAATATTAAATTTTGAAGTTTTAATGATTTAAAAATTTTAGTTTTATTTTGCCTAAGGCAATGGCACAAGGTACACTAACAAGAACAATGTGACTAAGAGGCTCTGTCTTTGGTGAACAACAATAATGATAACAATACTGAAACAAGAATATTTGAGCAAAATAAATAGTAGGAAAATTGATAAAGGTGATTTCATGCTAGGAGGCAAGTATTGAAACTATTTACATTAATTGATAATAGGATGGTGGTAAAGAATTTGTAGAACAAATTTAGAAAATGAATGTCTCATTAGAATAAAGATTAATACTAAAAAGATTAATGTCTTCATCTACGGCTAGTAGACTCCCCTCTCTTCAAAAGTGACTTCCAAACAGAATCACGTTACTCAAATAGGAAAGGGTCTATCTGGGCGGCCCTTCCCCCCCTCAACCTCTTTTATGTTTTCAATCCGGCAACCAGTCAAACTCCACATCCCAAACATTGTGCAATGTTTTGCAATGTGAATGAGAACATTGTGCAATGTGAATGTAGTTGTACGTAAGATTTGGACATTCACAAACCAAAAGTTGATGCAGAGTCGATGCCATAGTCTTTGTCGAAGGACAAAGCCAATATACACTAAGATGAACACCCATTGCTACCTTATCAGATAGCCCCTTGCCATTCGTATTGGACTACAGAATTTGGTTCTTAAGCTGGAGTGAAAACAGTGGGAGACATTGAACCATCACTAACTTACCTAGTTGTAAACCACTCCCATGAAATTGCTCGTTCACCTCTTGAGAGGGTTTTGCTGCGCAATCAGCCGTAATGCGTGATTACGCGGGCAAACCCGTGTAATCGAGTATTACGGATTCTTCATCTAATTTTGCTATTTCATCCCGAGTGTTTCATCCAACTGTGATTTTCCTGATCGTGATTTACGTCAAGCAATGTCCTTCCTTGTCGGGCATTTTGTGGTATACATCGCCTTCTCGTCAAGCTCTGCCCTCCTCCTTGGGCAGTGCCATGCACGTAAACCCAACAAAGAAATGTCCTATTCATTTTGTGGGAGTATTATTACCATAATCTCTCCTTTGTGCGTGAAATTTGCTTAACCACTGATTGTGGATATTCATTCAACAATCATATATTTCTTCCATTTCTAGATGGACGTTTAATTTGGACAATATCCTTGTTCTCAAGAATTTTGGAAAAGAACAGGCATTTGTGGTTGGGTTTTTCCCTATTTGTCATCCTATTTTATTTCCAAKAATTCCCTCCGCCTGGGTGATTGCCCTAAGATAAAACAATCCATTGTGATTTGGGTAAGGAGTTTGCCCTCATGGCATTGCTTAAAATTAAAAAAAAAAGATTTTCACCCAAAGATGAGTTTATATTCTTTTTTGACAAACTAAACATGAATTTTCTATGAATTTTTAAGTGTTCAACCCATCAAGACCCCAAAGAGTCTCTCACGCACCTCAAGTTACAATAATTTGTAACATGAAAGGCCTAGAGAAGACTATTCCTACAATGAAAGTACGCAAAAAACTTAGAAGTTTCCAATGAGGTTACTAATCACTACATTATTGTTAGGTAAGACATTACTTTATGCTCAAATCTCATTTATTGAAATAATTATAATGGGTTCTAGAAAAAACCATGATGGGATCATTCCCTAGTTATCCACTCTAAGGTCTTTTGACTGCAAGACGCTAATTTCCCTTATACAAATTGGAATCCCCAGTGAGAGTTCACTGGACATACGTACGCTCGCTCATACCTTGGGATCTAGTGAATACTTAAGAAGTAAAGTTGAAGATTGGATCATAAACCTCAAATATTGGACCTACRGAGATTTATGATACTAAAGCTATGAGGTAAACTACCCAATTATGGGCCAAACGGGACCAAGCCCATTGCGGTCAAAATTGTAATGGTGATGTACATACAAACAGTGACCAGGACAACGCGACCAAATCAACATAATTCTGTCAAAATTCTTGCGTTTTCTACTAGTGCAACCATTACAATTTTATCTGCAATGGGCTTGCTCCCATTTGGACTGTAATCCAAGAGTTTACCTTACATGAAAATGATGCATTGGTCGTGGAAAATTCCGATCTCATTTGGGCGTTGCTAGTCATGCATAGTCATGCATTAGATTCGCCTCGGTTAGAGTCGTAATGTACATTTGTCAGCAAATGCAAACAGCAATACCTTCCTTGTGACCCTGAATCTTCCCCCAACGAGCAAGACTCTCTGTGAATCCAGAAACAACTCTCCTTGATCTTACGTGGGATCTAAGTGACTAGATTTGGAAGGAGCTACTACCTCCATGAAATGGAATCAGTGTTTTTCTTATGCATAACTTTTTGTCAATAATTGCCTCTACATCCAAATTAAAGATATCGACTATTTTTTCGTGAATTTTTTTTTCATTTATTGGGATCAAAATAGCTAGATTATTGTTGTATTTTAAGACCAATAAACAAATTTCACTTAAGTATCACCATKTTTTGATATAGATATCACCCAACTATCACTCAATTATCACATGCGTATTGAAGAGACAAGTGGCTAGTTCTTTGAAATGATATAAAATGGTGAAAAACAAATTGGTTTGGAGAGGCAATATTGCTAATACTAGGTCACCCAAGAAACTTTATCCCCTTCCAAACGTGACCTCTTCTCATTAGATCATTAGTACTTCTTGTTTTGGTATGTTTAATGGTAATATAATTACTTGGAACTTCTCTCCCTTCATGCRTTTTGTTTCTTCATTGTCATTGTAATCTATCTTGCCTTTAGGCTGTTTAGGATYGTGCCCGCCTTCGATTTGCTTTCAAACTTTCATAAACTCTATGACAATTACACCTTATGCACCYTCCACACCAAATTGYGTCATGATATACAAACCTACTTCTCTCTGGAACAGAAATCACAAGGTGGTCATTTTCCTCTTATTCATGTGGCACAAATCTCATAATACAAGTATGACTATCATAGATGTAAGCTCTAGTAGATCAAAGAAAGAGTGTGCATTGTGACGGAATTAGATAGAGTCTCAATTAGTCACACTTTCCTTGCTATATCTTCCAAAAAMAATCACAGGCTTCCATTTGTCAAAAATGCTTACATGACAGCTCGTACTCATTTAACTAAGGTAGAAGCACCCAAATGTAACAATAGTCATTCTTTGTCACCTAAAGAAACTATCTAATTTCATACACAAGTGGATCCAAAGTACACAAGTGGGGTTTCAAGAAGTTGCCACTCTTCCGAGTTCGTTTCAAAAATTTGTATAATATTCATACAAGCTCATAAAACTACAAAACTAATTTTATTTGTTTCCTAAACCATTTCCTAAGCTTAACACATGCCCTTTTCATTTTGTCTTCTACCTAACATAACACCAAGGCTTTTTTTTTGGCTTTTTGGTGCCAGATTGCACTAGAAAAAATAATTTGGCTAAAAAATGCCAAAAGTAATGGCAAAAAACTTGGATGAAATAGCTGAACAACTTTAGATTTTATAAAAATCATAAATGAAATCGCCAAATTTTGGATGAAAACCATACTATACATCCAATATGTGGATGAATGTTGTTATTTGGAGCACCACTGTAACATCTAATATCGCCATTGTAGCACTTTGTAAWAAACAAAAACAAAAAGCCCTGCATAACACTCAGTAATAGTGTTCTGCCATGTCCTAAATTTATTAACCAACAATTTGGCAGTGWGGCAGGCAAAGTGGGATTATAATTGCAAATCCATACTCCCCCCCTCTTATCATATCCCGGTCTGCAGTTGACCAATGACTTTGTGAGTGGCGGACACAGGTTCACATCCATTGAATGAACAGAATAAGGACAATGATGTTGGAAACAATGGACGGATGATAACGTAAGTAGYCCAGCCAGCACTTGAATACTACAAGAGTTCTCTTACCGTGAGCATTATGACCTTGAGTGAGTGAGTACATTCCACSCATGATGGATGGGAAGTATTTTGACTGCTTCTTGTCACGTCCTCAACCTCACGAGTTCCAAGTGTGTATGTGTCCGTGACATAACTTATGGCTGTTGTTGTTATGGTACTTCAATCATAGCTTTTGAATCGGCTAGTGATCTTAGTTTTGAATATAAATCCTGAAAGAAAACCCAATATTTTCAAGGGAAAAAAAAAAAAATCCAAAAAATATTTTTTTTCTGCCCGAAAATTTTGCCCGAAGTCGGGCAACGACCAAAAAATGGTCGTTTGACTGCTTAGGGAGTAAAAATTACACCCCCTGTTCCCTGCCGTTGATCTTGATACAAATACTAGGATACAAATATTGGGATATGGTATATTGGGATACAAATATTAGGATATGAATACTAGGATACAAATACTAGAATACAAATACTAAGATACAATACGGATACGTATAAAAACTGAATATGAAAACCAATTATCCCAGATTGATTGTCAAGTAAGTTCTGTTTTGAAAAATACAAGAGTGGAGGGGTATTGGGGTTTTATAGACTATTTTCACATTGGATTATTTTGCATACCCCCAATAAAAATGGAGGGGTTATGAAAAATAATCCAATCTGAAACTTTTTGGTACATTGTTTATCACAATGTATCCAAAAGTGGCAGTAACTGCCTATTCACTGCCTGATCTTCTCAATACAAGCTTATTAACAACTCTGAAGGTATCCACTATGTTGAATTTTCCACCTTGGCAAAACGGAAATGAATTTCATTTACGACAAGATCAACAACCTAGAATTGTTTTAGTGAGAGCAGTCAAGACATTAACCTAAAAACGATGCGGAGGCCATTTTTTGGTCGATGAATGAGAGAGCATCTTTCTATAAAGGTCAGAAGTGCAACTATTCATTCTCGGAATTAGAGATGGAATGGGAAGACCTTCTACAACAATTTGACTTCCAATGCTTGCTTTAGAATTTTTTTCAAACTAATGATTCTCATGGTATCCAAAGTCATGATTTCTACGGTGAACCGCCCAATGTTTAAGGGTTAATTAACTCAAGAGGGAATCTAGAAGGTGATTTGAGCACAATGCAAAGGCACGAGTAACGAGCCTTGCTCAATATCCTACMTATAGTGAAGCAATATTTCCAATCAAGGCTAGAACAAATTTCCAACCAAATCTAGGAATGAGTTCTTTTGGTCCTTCTTGAGGTTCAAACTAATAAGGTTTTGGTACATGTCTGAAATTAGTGAGCAAGAAAGTAGGAAGTAGTGAGAGGGAAAGTAATGCTTGAATGATTGGAATTGGAAGACTCTAGAAATTGGCTCTTGGTCAAGAATACTTGTTGACTCCCAAAGTTCACAATAATTTCAATTTTGGGATTAAAATTCTGAAAATTTTGCAATCCCCATATTTCCAATCTTTCTACATAGGAAAAAATTTCCACCACCTCATACTGCTCACAATCCGCTCTGAAATTGCTTAAATAATCGGTTACTAGTGCCTCAACCTAATGTGATTACAATGAATAGATGAAAAGAATGAATAGAGGAATAAGAGAAATGGTGGAGCAGATGAACAAGGACAAATGACTCAATGACAAAGGTTTCTAAGGTATTTAACCCTTAAAGGACAGACCTATAACCACGGTTTTCAAGCCTCCTTGCTCATCACTCAGTTTGTTGCCATTTTTGACCTAGATTTGTATGAAAAAAATTATATTTATTTTTCAGGTATGAAATCACATGTCTTCTGTACTCTCGAAAAATTTGAGATTTTTTTGAAAAAAATTGCTTTTTATGAGAATTTTTGAAGAGAAAGGGAAGGAAAAATCACATCAAATAGAAAATTACTCCACAAGATCTGAAAATTTCATCAGGTATGTACATTATAGTGGTAAACATCATGGTGCAAAATCATTTCCCATGTATTTCTATAATTAGAATTCAATAGACATTGAAAATACATCGAAATTGCAAATCGCAATAAAATATTCAATATTATGAATTTTTCCAAAATTCAAGCTTGAGTAGACACTAGAGTAGAGGGCCTTCATTTCATTAGTTGGGCTCAAACTCAAAGAATATCATTTTTGTGGAGAAATTTCAGATTCAAAGCAAGGAGCAAAATACACTAAAATGGCAAATTTTGCCATCCGTTTTTTTTAATTACTTCTCAACTGCGTAAAAATAAACAATAGTTAGAATTAAATATTCAATTGGACACTCTTCCTAACTCAACATGAAAGGTCATAAAAAACTAGGTGGATGAAAAAATCATTGTTCAAGTCTTCAAATGACCCTGGACTGTCATCCAAACGCCATGAAATGGTGTTGGCGACAGCCTAAGGTTAAAACCTGCAATTATACTGACTTTGTTGCCAAACTGACCCATGGTGACTTTGCATGGGGGAAAATATCTTTCAAAGTCTAAATGTACTTCATTTGAGCATGAAAAATCTATGATCAATTCTGAGTATTTCTATAGATATTGCAGTAAAGATTCTTAATTTTATTCACACAATGTGTAAAAAATATAAATTCACTAGTAGAAAATTCATTTTTTTGTTGATTTGGTCGCGTTGTCCCGATCACTTTTTGACAGAAAAAATCTGTTGATTTCAACAGATTTTTTTTGTCAAAAAGTGACCGGGACAACGCGACCAAATCAACAAAAAAAATGAATTTTCTACTAGTGACTTAAAAGAATATAAAATCTTCTTTCAATTCTTAACAAAACCAAACAAAAATCAAGATTACTGCAATTATTGTACCATGCTTAGCTCCTTTAGGATGTGTCCAACAAAATACATTGTGGATACATTACAAGTTCTTTGTACAATCTACATTTTGGGCATGAAAAATCGGTTTGCTAGGGCCAAAAAATTAGATGGAATTGAGGTATGTGCATAGCTTGCTCTATAATTTTTTTCAAATAATTACAGCTTAGTGAAATATAGAGAAAAGATCAGTGTATTCACTGAGAATACGTAGAATATGCTCTTCGACTAGGCATAGTTTTTACCCCTCCTAACCTTTATTTTATTTTTTAATCTCATAATTTGCTCCACAACTTTGCTAAGGTATTTATAATTTCATGTTTTGCCCAAGACGTAAAGGAACCATTACAAAAATGTGAAATACTAGAAGCCGAGGCCCAAGCAGGGTCGCCACATCCTACATGGGTTAGATGTGGAGTGCAAATTTGAAACATGTTTTAGTCTAATTTCCTTTTGCCTCATGACTGGCTTTTTGTAAAGGTGGTTTGAAAGGAAAATGAAATCAAATTGGTGCTACATGCATTTTAACCCTTGAAAGATGTTTTCCCCCATGCAACATTCTTTTGCAAACTACACCAATTTGCATTTGAATTAAAGAACGATGCGGTCATGTTCTTTGCCGGTTTATTGTTTAGAATGCATCCAGTGTCATTGTAAATGTCTTAAATCTCCAGAAGATTTTGTGTGCTGTTTGGTGATGGCTTTAGGATTTGGTATTGCAAGCTCTCCATGGAAGGTTGCAGCTTTGGATTTGGACAATTGGTTTAATTTTTTCTTAAATGCGTCTTTATTTTCATGTGTTTTCATGTGTGTTTCTGGTTGACGATAATATTGCAATTTTTGGCAAGAAAATGCTCCTCCGGGAGAACGGGATGAAGATTGTACTATGCACTAGCAAGTGGCACGTCAAATTTCTGACTTTTTTTTCTATATTACTCCTCATGTGATTAATTAAAATGCTTATAATTGTGTTATTTACTGATTGTTGTAGGATGACGCGTCCTTTGTCATTGTCAATGGCTTGAATTTTTTTGGGGTCCAAAAATTCAGCTTGCAAGGTATGAATGCAAGCTTGCAAATCTATATGGCGATGAAGAAAATCAAGTTGTATGCACTTGCTTGTGGGGAAGTATTATAGAACTTGAAGCTTGACTATTTGGAGACACCTTCCAGTGACTAGCTAGAGGCATCGTCAATTCTGCGGTTGACTCCCTCTGCTTGTGGCCCTATACCATGAAGTTCTTTTTTTTGTTCTTTAGTTTTAGTATTATGTATGTATACAACTACAAGTACATTGTAGGATTTTTTTGTTGACATATTCTACTGGAATTTACTGTAGCTTATGTGCAATTGTAGTGTTTCATAGTTTTGAACATATAGATGAACAATTGTTGTAGGTTCACTTGGATATCCTAAACCTTGGCGCTTGAGACTATAAATGTTTGCATCCCATACAATACTTAGGTTGTGTTTGTACACACAACTTCCAAGTTAATTTTTTTGGGTTTTCAGATTCTTATGGTTGCATTTAGCCTTGTTTTCTAGGGTAGTTGCAAGAAAGACTAGCCGTTTTGCATAGCATTGTGGCCAAACCAGAGTTTCTGCCTCCCAATACTATGAGTACTGTGACTACTAGGAAACCAAAACTGCATGCACTGTGCACCGTTGATCATATTGCAGATTCAACGTGAAGCTGCCAATTGTCCTGTTACTACTACAAAGTACTAAACAATATGTAGCACTACTACGGCAGCCCAAAGTTCCATTTTCCGCAGAAAAGACCTCTGTCCCCTTTTTTATTCAAAAAAGATTAATCGTAGAAAAATTAAAAAATCTAAAAATTGGCAAATTGTGTTGACTGAATGCTAATCACATGTCACCACAAGATTGACCTGGAAACCATGTTCAACATTTAGAATGGTGTGTGCAAGGGACCCCTATTTGCTCGCATGTCCACGACATGAAATAATCTTTTTGTAAATTCCCTTTGGTGGATTCATGCATTCCTAGTGTAGAAATAGACCGCAAAAATTTGAGCTCTAGATCATTAATTTTGGATACTCCCTAGTACTAAAAAACCCTAAACCGCAAAGTGTGACAAATTAGCTAAATTCAAATTTAAATACAAAATGATTTTTAATAAATTCTGAAAAATAATGGATTTGATTACAATCAAGTTATCCATCTCCACTAAAATGTTGAATTTCATTGGGTTCTATACTCAAAAGTTATAATGGAAAACAACTTTGTCACATTGAATGTGACGAAAAATAGTACAAGTCTTTCTTGCAACTACCCTCTAGAGCTCATGAATGTGCAAGATTCTACATCACAACAAGTTGTATGTAGCCCTATGTGTATTCTTTGTCCTATTTCTTGTATTTTCCTAAGTTTTGTGTTGCAACTTATCTAATTTTTGCAAATCTATGCTTTTTTTAGCTTTGCTTCCATTAGTTTCTATCTTGCTATTGGTGATTGCAATGGGCCGTGTTTAATCGTAAGCAATTGTTGCATGTTGATTCTTCATCCATTGGTATAGAATGCTAGTTTGAATTGTATACAATGGTTGTTGCTTGAAAAGTCGATTTTGGATTGTTATATTTTTTTCCCCAGTATTTTCAAACACCTACAATGTATAAAATAATAGGGTGCCAAAAAAAGAGTCTCTCAAATCATTTAGAAAGAAAATAGGATGTTAAAAAATACATTTTGGTAGCTTTTTATCTAAAAATAGGGAGGGCAAGAATACTCTAAAACACATAAATATCCCCCAATCAAGTACCACTACAAGAAAAAAGGGATGTTTCAAGTATAGTCATGGAAAAAGATTTTAAGTAATGATCTTCTTAGGAGATCTTCAATAAGAAATTACTAGAAACGAGTGTCTTCGTAGTAGAATTTTATTGAAAAGACATATATTTCTAGTAATTACTTCCTGAAAATCTCCTAGAAAGGTCATTACTTGAAATCTTATCTCTAGGATTGTATTTAAACACCCTTCATTAGTTGAGAAACGAGGCTTCTAGAGGGCCGTTTCAGGCCTGTTCCCCTTGTTGTTCTCAATGCACTGATGGAACGGCTGGCTGCTGTTAGAAAATAATTACCAAAAAAAAGTTTTTTTTTTGTCTTGAAATGTAAAATAAAAAAATTATTTTATTTTTTTAGAAAAAAAAAAATATGACGGGGCAATCGCTTCGCCACGTCAGGCTGTTGCTGTAGTGCTCCGAGAATGCAGGAACGCAACAGGGAACTTGCAGCCCTCCATGAGCCTCAAAAAACATGTGATGTTTTCTTGTAGTGTACCCTATTATCGCACCTAATATCTTAACATATGGATAGCCATTTATCTTTGAAGACTCAAGTAGACTTTACAGCTTTGTTTGTTGAATGCCTATTCTAATTTGACTTACAAAGCTCTCCCTAGAACCATCACCATGAGATAATGGTTGTCTCTATTATTCATCACATTGAATCTTGTTTTTTTTATTAAATCAAGATTGTCTTTTACATTTTCAAATTATACTTTTGAACTTTATTGTCTATTTGTAATTATAGACTATGAAGGACAAAAATATTCAATCCTTTAATTTTAAAACAAATATTTTGGTGTTCAAAGCACTACAACAGAAAAGTTTTTTTTAAGTGAATTTTTAAGTATAGTCCTAGGCATAAGATTATAAGTATTGACTGTTAAGGAAATTTTGAGTAAAAATTTATTAGAAATACATGTGTTTCTAGTAAAATTTTATTGAAATTTTTTGTTGCTAGAATTTGGGATGATGTGAAAATAGACTAGACTACACTAATATGGTTTTTAAATCACTCGAAGCTACCATTTATTGTTTTGTAGATTCGGATAATTAAAAAATATATAAGGTTTATTTTTTTATTTTTTTATTTTGAAACATACGACTATTTTAGGGTCGCAGCGTGGACTGACACGACACATCCCGTGGCAACTGGTTTTTTGATGGAATTACACGCCATAGGTTTTTTCCCCGTCAGGAAACAAGTAGAGGAACATGAACAACCTCGGTGCGAGCAATGTCAGCACCGGGAATTGAACTGGCAACCTCGTGGATGCACTTGGTGGTTCTTACCACTTGCGCCATCACCCGGGGTAGTTTAGGGTTGTCTCGGACCAAAAGTTTCAAAGTTTAGGCTTGATATAGGAAGAAACATTTTTTTTTACGATAGGAGCATCTAAAAAACGAACGTGTATCTAATGGCGTCATTATCTAAACAATGTAGTTATTCTAAAACCTAAATCTAGGTGTACTGCAGATAGATTATTATTTGCTGACCAAAATAATAAGGTATCTGTGTACGACCTAGATTTAGGTTCTAAAATCATTGCCTCACCTARAWRGTGACGCYGTTGGGTGCAKATTTGATTTTAGATGCTTCTACCTTRCATGTCCTTAGGCTTGTGACAACAATGATTGGTCCTTGGAAATAAGGACCCTACTCCATTACAAAATAGAGGCAATCTTTTCACTAGTGTACATGATATAAGAATATTAGGTAGAAATTAGATAGGCAAGGTAATCATACTCTTTCATAATCCTTTAAGAAACTTACCTTCTTATTAAGAGTCATAGTCATAGTTGATTAATTTGCGTTGATTGGCCTTTTGAAGAAATCAATGGTGGACTTTTCAATGACTGTTTGAAGTGAAAGTGTAGTAGATACCTATTAGAATCCCTAAGTAGACTGGAAGAGTAGTTTTGCCTATGCTTCCCGAAGACGCCCGAGTTGCTTGAAAATTTTAGGGCAACATAATTTTTGATCTAGGCATATGCACCTACGCGAGATTACCTATGTATGTTCAACGGTCATTCGGTCCTTTTAGGGGTTAATATTTTGATTTTGGATTAGAGAGTAGGGCTCTTGAATTGGGGGGGGGGTCCTAACTTAGAACAAATTTCCTCACATGAAATTTGAGATTTACAAACTTTTTAACCCTTAAGGACTAGGAGGTAGTCCAAATTTCCAAAATTGCAAAGATGTATTATAAAAAAAAAACTTAGAATAATAATTCAATGATGATTCTCAAACAAAAGTTGTAAAATATGATATATAGATCAGATCCATATGGTTACATCAAAAATTACACAAACCAATATTTTTCAATTAAAATTTGAAGCCAAAAAATGAAAATTCCTTTCGTAATCTACAAAAAATTGAATACTTGTGAATTTCATATCAATTTTTTTCTTTTACGTTTAAAATGTTAAATTCTAATTATAGTGATTTTTGAAGATTTTTATATTAATTTTTTGTTCAAATTATCTTGTAAGGTTTAATTTTTCAATTCAAGAAGTTACTTTTTGAGACCATATCTACCAAAATCCTTTGAATTATAGAATTATTGCCAAGCAAATTCTTCAAAATTTGTACCATACAAATGTTGAAGAATCAACACAAAAATCTTCCAAAATTTTTATGGATGACAAAAATACATTTTTGTGTCCTTAGTATGTGTTGGCATTCATCCATTGTTAAAGATTTGAACAACAAGTCCTTTAAATTTACCCCGCCTTTCGAAAGTTGTTGAAGTTGGGCTAAGGCAAATTGCCCCCTATCAAAACGTAAATGCACAAATTGTCCCATATTTTGGGCAATGTCAAATTTGTATTTCTCAACCCCTCTAGATAATCTGGGTCCTCTGATTGCAAATACGAATTCAGAATTTGCAAATTTTATCATATGTGGCAAATAAAAAAATCCAGTATTTCCTCCAGGGGTAAAAAAGAAAGGGGCAATAAGGGGGATAGTTCGCCCTGGCCGTTGGTCTAATCAGACTTGTACACAACATGAGAGGTTCTTGGTGTGCGATTAGAGGGCGTTGTGTATATGCTTTAAGCGGGTCCCGAACCATTGCATGACGTACAGCTGTGAAATCACAGCAACTTTCAAGGTTTATAAGCCTAATATATCCTTTTTCGTGAATTTCTAGGTCACCTCATTTTCTCTATCTGGTATTGTACCTGTTTCTCAGGTTACGATCCGGTCGCTGAGCGCTTAGGGGATGAGTACTTAAACGACAGTGTTCCACCTTCACATGCTGCAGGTAGCGGTGAGTTTTCGATCTTCGGATTATCTGAACCTTCTTTGGTCTCATTTATGAGCTGCTTGGCTGTATGTTTGGGAATCATTGATTATGTTGTTAATTATCCCTGGGTATTTTGACTTTTCATTTGTAAGGAATTTTTTATGGTGGAGTTTGAGAGTTCAGACGTTCATATCTGCTGCAGCYGTGAGATTCTTTTTGCTTGACACATGTTCCCATCAATGGAGTCCAGATAGGGGTTTGAAGCAGCGTAAATCACCGTCATCAAGAATTAGAAAGGAAGCTGGGCTTGCAGATGGAGGTGATATCATTGAAGAAGCCGTCCCAACTCGTATTGTTGGAAACCGGATCCCTTCCAAGACCTTATCATCCTCAAAGCCATCTTCTACTTCCGTAGATGCGAGAGACTTCATGGATAATGAATTAGACCGACTGAAAGACGAGATTCGTAGAGTGAAGCCAGGAGTAAAATCTCCGCGGAACTCACCAGCAAAGGCCGGTGGAATGTCCGCTAGGTGATTGACTTGAACTCTATAATTAGGTTGAAATGACATCTCATTTTAGGTAATCATGGTTATGTGCAATGCTTTCCTTTGGCTAATTCTATGGGGGACACACATGGATTTAGGATCCCTGAGAAGAAGTGCAAAACTGGCCATGATAGCAATGACGACAGTGAATCTTCTTTCGAAGGATCACCCAGTGAATCTTCTGACGGAGAATTACCCATTGGATCTTCGGATGAAGAATCCTCCCGTAACGAAGGCTCAGAGAGCGCATCTGAAGACTCTGATGAGTCTGATGAGTCTGAATCGGACCCTCCAGTTGAGATTAAAAATATCAAGGTTAGTTTCTGACTGATTTTGATGTTTTATCTCTGRATATAGTTTGAGAATGGATTTATTTCATCGCCTTTGGTGGGGCCTGTCTTGGACTTCAGATATAGACTCGGTGGATATAGTGAGCTGTTACAATACGTTGAAGACTAGATCAATGCTTCCCTAGTAACACATTAGTGGTATTTCTCTGATTTTGTTCTGAACATGGRCTTGGGTACTTTCAGCCTTCTGGCTCCCATCCTGAGGAGATGAGYGGTAAGGTGATTCCTTCCAGCAGTGCCTCCGACTGTTCAACAGAGAAAATGTCAAGTCCTGTAAAGATGAAAAGAGAGTTGTCGGTAGAGAGAGTGAAAACGACATGGCAGCCTAAGGACAAGGCTCCTTCCAGTAGTTCTGAGGACAGTGAAGAATCCTCAAGCAGCAGTGACGAAGATATCGGCAGAAATAGACGCCATGCTCAAGTAAGAACTGAAGAGTATTCTTGCTTTATGTCGCAAAGCAACTTGAATGATCGCCTGCTGGTGTTCATTTTTTATCATCTGGTCAGATTGTGGATACTCTTGTGATCCAGTGATGTTGGTTTTAATTGTTTTAGTACTGTCCGCACTGGTGCAAGTTGTAGCTTGTCGTAGTGTGCAATTTGAAAGTCTTCTTACCAGGTTTKTTCTTTTTCTCAGAGTGGGAGAGCATCTTTAGGACGAGCCAGGGAACCTGAAGTGCCCAAAGCCRTATCAACTTTGTCATCTGATGCATYACCAGAAGAGCGTTTTGACTGGATTATKTTAGGTCTCCAGGGTCCTTGGCTGCCACTGGTCTCAGTTGAAAATGGTTCTGGAGCTTCGGAGTTGAAGGATCAATCCTTACCCCTGAAGTTTTCATCGATGGCTGCGTATACCGCTACGTTTCAGAAGCTGATAGGAGAGGAAGCAAAAGCGATTCTTCTTAGTGAGTGGGAGATGTTCAAAGCGGAACAGGATTTRAGCACCGAGGAATCACGTATGTTTATTTCCATGTCTTGCTGCTGCTATTTATATAATGTGAGCTATTATTTGTTGAGTAGTTTAAGTGATTTCCAGAGCCTTGAAGATTTGTCTCTGCTACCTGTCACCAGTCACTGTTGCCTTTAATGTGCACTAAATAATTCATAGWTGGTTTCAAAGTTTAGGGTTGGCATCAATTTGTATACCCTAATTTGAAAAAATAGTAATGCATTTTCTGTTTGTGCAGTAAATGTGGATTCCAGGGGACAGTCATTAGTATGGCGTCTGCGAAGCATGGTCAGGACAATGGGTGATCCGTTTCATTATTTTGAAGCTGAAAGCAGACAGGGTAATATAAAGCTCGATGTGGGCGAGTTTCTGTGCATGATTGTGCCTGGGACCGAAGAAGTCAAGGCTGTTGCCATCGTCTATCATCAGGATCGTCTTCAAGCTCCACTTTTGAGAACAAGAATCCCGTGGGATTTTTCTCTTGACGAGGTCCTCTCTCTCCCAACTGAAGTTTTTCTGTAGCTTGCACCTTGATTTGTTCAGCGTATGGAGCATACGCCTRATATTTTTCGTTGACTGCAGTGTGTCCTTCTGAGGTTGTGTAACATGGTGACTCTGCGCCGCATGTTTTTGGCTGTTTCAACTGCATCGGAGGTCTTCAGTCCTTTGCAGCAGCAGATCTTGAATCCGCTGGCCAATATCAAGTTTGCAAAACCTTCACCAACGCTTGAGGATTCAGCAGGTGGTGATCCAAAGCCGAAGCTGAGTTTGGAATCTCTGAGGAACTTCAGTGATCGTAAGATTCTGAATACAATGCAGTTGCTGGCTGTTTCTAGCCTACTTCACATGCGGCAAGGTTTTCAGCTCGTACAAGGTGTTTTTTTCATCTTCAACTACTACCAAGTTGTAGAACACAGAAATTTAATGCTCACTAAAAGTGCAGAATACTCTAGTGTTACTTGTTCTTAACCCCTGAATGTCTGAGGCAGAAATAGGAAGTACACTTAGGAAAATTACACTCAATTAATGCACCTTCCAAGCCATACTTTTACTATTAAAATGTGTTAAATATGATTTCTTCTGTCTGTTGGTAAAATTTCGCTACCTTCCTTCGTAAAAATGTGTAAGCAGCCAAATTTGACCATTTTAGGCTCTTTTGGGTGAAGTATCGTCCTTCTATTTCCTTGAACTTGGAGAGACGTCCAATCAAATGCATTTCTGATTATATCACTGTCATTGGAGTTAGGAAGCTGAGATTAGGAACTCACTGCAAAAAGAATTGTCAATGTAACTTGTGCAGGTCCACCGGGGACTGGAAAGGTGCCTCCTCTATCCACCTTATGATTCTGTAGACGACTTTGGAACATTCCAAGGCGGCAGGAACTTTCTGYCTGGGATCGTTTTTGAACATAGCGATTTATTGTGGCAGCTGGTTGTTTTTACCCTATTCTGCGTTCTCTTCCTGATTTTATGTGTCTGGTCAAATATTCTYTGAGATATGTTTCAGTTCCTAACCCCTTCTGTGTGTATGCATATCTTCGATCCTTCAGACATCTACTATCGTTGGTAAGTCTTAGCCAAGTTAATCATCCTAGGACCCCCACCCCCCTTAGTGCTGTTGAGTATTTTATTCCTAGTCTTGATCATTTCATCATATTTCTTRCGCCTGAAATCAGCGGATTTCAATTTTAAGCTTGTAKTATTTAGCTCTAATAGATTTTTAACCGTTGAGCGTTTTCTGTTTACTAACATAGGCGTTGGCATGCTGGGGTATTAGGAATGGTGTCTACATTATTGATCGAAGAACCGGGGTAWGTGCAGGCCGACTGATCTGCTAGCCAAATTGCTCTGCTGTGTTCATTCTTTTCTGCACCCACATTAACAGTGATCTGTGTTTAAGAGCATTTTGGACTAGTGCTTCATGGGTACTGTAGGTTTTCAGTTCCTGCTTACGATTGTGACAATTCTGTTCCCTTTTTTTTATATTTTTGACAGGGTCAGAATTTTAGTATGCGCTCCATCCAATGCAGCTCTGGATGAGATTGCAGCTCGTCTCATGCACGGAATGTGGGACAAATCTGGAAATATTTACAGCCCCATAGATGGAAGTATAGTCCGTTTTGGGGCACACCGAGTTATCCACCCCATTGTACAATTAATATCGCTTGACAGCTTATCAATCCGKCTCTCATCAAGTTTTAATCGCTCGAGGACCTGGGTGGATATTCTAAACGGGGCAAGTGTGGTGTGTGCAACTTTGAGTGGTTGCGGAAGTCACACTTTTGATGAACTGGAAAAAATGTTTGACGTCGTTGTCATTGGTGAGTTAAATCAAAGTGTTGTTGTGGGTTTTGTTATTATTGGATTGATCTGTTCCTTAGCTAGGTTTCCAATGAATCGAATTGTTGGTATAGAGGGCTTTGTTTMTACATAGATGSTGAGCAGATTATAACATCATGAATTTCCCGGGTACATTATGGTCTTTATGTTGTTAGTGTTTCCTTATCGCTAAAGGAATAGCTTGAAAGTGTGCTGCTAGATTTGGAGAGAATATTCTCTTGACGCTTTGGTTTCAGTTAGTAAATCCTTCTTTGAACTTCCTATGTTTGGGAGGTTTCATGTCGTTGAAATTGTATCCTGTATAATTCTCATTGACCTGYGGTTTGTTGTGGGTGCTGTTCGTGGAATTTGTCCTCAGATGAGGCAGCTCAGGTATGTGCTGAAAATTGCTCAGTAATTGTTCCACTCCAATCGATGGTTTGTGCATTTATGGGAACGATTAAGTACRTACATTGTTTTCCGAGAGTGGCAAGTAATAGAAGGAGATGACAAGTCTSCCTTTGATTCTGGAATGCAGGCAGTTGAGGCTGAAGTGCTTATAGCACTGAAACGGGTGAGRGGGAGGTGCGTCATGGTGGGTGACCCACAACAATTGCCGGCGACGGTTTTTCAGCGACCCAGTTAGGATTCCTTACTTCTCTTGCAGAAATAATAATACTTCTTAACTTCTTATATTTGTATTTATTGAAGGTCCTGCAGCTTGCAAGTTGATATAGTAGTGTTGAACTGGGAATAGGATGGCGATGTGTCTGCAGAAAGTTGGATTGTGAAGTTTAATCCAATCTTTATGTTGCTTATCGATGTCATCTCTCTCTTTAGGTGTGGCATATGGACGTAGTTTGTTCGAGCGGTTCCAGGAGGGAGGCAATCCTGTGCATATACTCACAACGCAGTACCGAATGCACCCAAGCATTTGTATYTACCCGTCCAAACAGTTCTATGGTGGAGCGTTGACAAATTCATCTCGGACCAGCACCATGCGGTCCATTTTCAGTGAGGAGGTGTGTGACAGAGGCATTACTGTCCGAGGGTGTAAATTCAAATTAGGCCMCTACTGCTTCATGGACGTGGGTTGGGGCTCTGATCAAGAAGAGCCCGTGGGCCACTCCCGAGCGAATTTTGAAGAAGCCCTTGTAGTCTGCAACGTTGTGGAAGGTGCTGTGAAAGGTCTGATTCCGGGTCGCAAACCCAACGTGGGAGTGATTACTCCCTACATCGCGCAAAGAGGTGTAATTGAAAGCCAGCTGGAGAGGCGTGGAATTGACACTGACGCTTGTGAAGTAAACACTGTGGACGGGTTTCAAGGAAGGGAGAAAGATGTGATTGTGCTCTCTTGTGTCCGTGCCATGGCGGATCGAGGCTTGGGGTTTGTATCAGATGAGAAGCGAATGAATGTCGCTCTAACAAGGGCCAAGTATTCACTTATCATTGTTGGCCACGCAATGACACTACGGAAATGGAGTCCTACGTGGGATGCGCTCATTGAGGATGCACGGAAGCGTGGTTGCTACCAGGTCCTCAAAAACAAGAACAACCAAGATTTTCCTTCAAGCAACTGGTATGGGATTCATTGCGACTCCACATGACATTCAAGATTCAATTCGAAATTTCCGATTACTTTCGTAATGTCGAGACGGTGAATTTTCTTGGTCAGTTCTAAATCTGTCTYCCTTGCAGGAATCAAAGCTTCATTCCTCGAAAGGATCTCAATGACACTGTGGAGGCTGGAAGTACACCTCAAGTCTCGAGGAAGAGAAGCTTAAATAGCMCTGAAARATGCCGGCCAAACAAGAAGGAGTACTSGAAGCCGACARTTGACACAAAGAGTAATAAGCATGCCAGAGATAGCGGAGAGGTTTGATCTCAACTCCTTCCGGTAAAAAGAAGGCATTCAGTAACGATGCTGGCATTGAGAGTGAGTTTACGTATTAGGTAGCCCTTCTAGGTACTTTCATGTGTCTGCTTACAACTTCATCATGATTTAGCAAAATGCCAAACGGAATGTAGTCYTTTTTAGAATAGGTGTAGCTGACTGGTCAAATGACTTCGGACAGAAGTTTTGCCTCAACTCTCCCACGCATGCATGTATAATAGAGGTCCTTTRKATTCAAGGTTATGGTGTATGTCGCTGGAGAGGTTATTGATGGTTCAAATTCCTGAAGCTCTTTGCAGTAAGCAGATATGTATGCTGAGGCTATAGTCGCTAAGAACAGTGTAYTTTTTGTCGAGGATCATATTTAACTCTGGAAACTTTCTTGGTGATTACTGATTTCATGAGCTATGCGTAACCTTAAGATGTGTCGCTAACGAAGCTTGGGAATCTCGCTGTATATGCAGGCCACGGAAAATGAAGAAACTTCAAGGCGGAATTTCAAACCAGGAGGTGTAGAGGAGAATCCAGTTTGCAAGACTAGGGTAAAACGTAAGAGGAAATTCATTGAACTTGAAGCGGGGACGAAAAATTCCGGAGGTTTGGAAAGGACTCCAAACTCAGCTAAAGCAAGAGAGGAAATGCTAGGGTCGTTCACCTTGGAGAAGGAAGCGAACGTGGCCGCCAACTCCCCTGATTTGGTAATCCCCCCGAAAAAGAAAAAGAAACAACAAGCAAAGGGAGGATTCACAGAGCCACCRGTTTTAGGGAAGGTCAAAGTGGAATTAGAAGTAGCTGAGCCATCTGCCGCAAAGAGCTCGAAGAAGAAAAAGGTCAAAGTGGAATTCGAAGCAGCCGAGCCATCTGTTACGAAGAGGTCACCAATTAAGTCGAAAGCAGTGAAACAGGAGTTTCYAACCGCCGAGAAGAGAAAGCTGAGACCTGTCCTGGCCTTACCAGCACCTGCTTTGTCTCTTGATTGGATTAGAAAAGGGAAACAGACAGCTAGGTCTGTAGAGGAGAAGCCAGAGCCTCTGCCCAAGCCTCCAACAAAGGAGACTACTACTTCCGTCCCGGAGGAGGTTATTGTGCAAGAGGTAAACCCTCCAGCACCCACTGACTGTGCTGACACTTGGAGGACCTGTCAAGATACTAGTAACAATGAAAGCGTACAGAGTCGGGACCAAGCTCATGCAGATCCAATTCCACAAGACACAGACAACTGGTGTGTGTTCTTCTGACTCGGCTGATTGTTAGCAAATTCAGTTGGGCAACAATCACTACTTACTGTTACATTTTAGCGTTTCATTCAACCTTCCGTGTCTTAGTGCTTCAGTCAGTTCGAAATACTTCTTACGTAGTAATTGGTTGTTGATACCTTCTGCAGAAATATGTACTTCGCTTTTTTTTCTACCATATGTAGGATCTGTAATTAGACAACGCTCTGCTAACATCATCCAGAGAATCTTCCCAATATTCATGGGGCCTCCCTTTGCTTTCGGTGGTCATACGGAAACCTCTCCTTTCTACCTAGACTGGCCTCTGCAGTCCGTATAATCGCTGGGACAGTAGGGAGGCCTGCCTATGAGGAAGTGTTATGTTAAGGGGAAGTGTTCTCTAGGCGTTCTTGAAATTTTCATTTTATTGGAATCCCTGTCGGTGGCAGCATTTTCCTACGGGGTCTCGCGAGACATCTCCTGTGACGAGTACCATCAGTTATATTTTATATGCTTTCAGCTTAATGCATACTCGAAATGTAATGGTTCTCTGCTCATACCTTATTGCAGGAGAATTGCAGGGACACAGAGACCAAGTAGGAGGTGGTTTCCAAATTCGGTCCCAGAAGATGATAGGCACATTAGGCAGCCCCACYTCAGAAGTGTCCATCCAAGTGTAGCTGCCAATTCAACACATGTCTTTCCAAATTTGGATGAGTATGAAAATGTGGGTAGTAGGCAACCGCATTGGGGGARCTCTTACGGTGGTGCTGCTCCGGACCCCCAGAATCGTTTTTGTGCTCATGAATTGGACCTTAGCGCTGACAACACGTATTCCGTTTCGACTAGGCCTAACAATTACGTGGGGGTGCAACCCAACACCGGTGGCAACCCTCAGGTACTTCATCTAGCCAGAACTTTTGCTCTCTTCAAGGAATACATCCTGTCTTTGTTGGTCGATATGTTTATTTGAGAGYTCAGCGTTTATMTGACCCCTGGAGTGTCCGATCTCACAGAAAGTCTRCTAGTTTGGCAACTAGTTTTCAATTACAGTTTCTAGAACATCCTCTATTGTTTACGAGTTTAGGGCATGGTATTATCTTTCTATTCGTACATATTGTTATTCACCTTAAAGCTTCCTCTTGATTTACGTCAACTCCTCTAGACTAGACAAAGAAGCGGCTGAAAAGAATGATTCTCTAAAGGTTGGTATTGAATCTCGAATCTCATGTGCTATCAACTTCATCATCTACGGGAGCACTTGTGCTTTGGGTTCCTGAATTTGTAATGGGAGTCGATCTCCAAAGTTTTATGCCATTGTACTGATTTCCGTATTGTTGTGGGATCCGTGGGATGATTTACAGCAAGTGCCGCTGAATCATTGGCAGCATCCGAACGCAGTTCAAAGACAGCAACAACTTCGTTGTCGCCAATTCTCCAATTTGAACCACGGACAAGGACAACGACCTTGGACCCGAAAAAACCCACATTCAACTCCACCACGAAACAAGTGGATGAGGTCGGAATGTGCTGCTACTCCTGCTAGTGCACCACGTTGGAAAGCACGCCGTGGGTCCCGTGGGAGGCAGGGTCACCCTGGGAGGTGAATTTCTAGTATACAAGTCAGTGTACGAGACAGGATATGTAAAGGCGGTTCATATGTGCAGATGCTTGGGAATGAAATGTGGCCGGGTCTTAAGTAGCTGCCTGATATAATGTTTACTATTTGGGATTCAATTTGTACCGTCTGAGTGCACTACTGGGTCCGTGGATCTATCCTGGGACTGATTTTTTAGCTGGGGATGAATGTATTCAACATTCCACGTTTTTCTAATTTATGGATGACTGGTTGTTATTTCAATAGGAAGTTGAGTAGAATTTTTTATCGTGAAGAATTYGAGGAGTGACATTATTCTCGACATTGTTTTTCTAGTCTTTAGAACCATTGGAAATTTGGAACAARCTTCCACTTACCTGTCTTTGAAGATTTGTTAGCAAATCACGTAAGACACAAGTACTCTTATATATGATTTTGCTGTGCAACCAAAACTGCCAACCAGGTGTCCCGTGATACAAAAAGAAGGGTTGTATGCTATTTAACCCCTGTGCGTTAGAGGGAGAACGCCTAGAGTAAGGAGCTTCTGGGCATGTTGAGGCAAAAATTGCAATAATTTCTAGTATACTTTGCCACACAATAATTCACCGTTGCATCTTCAGGACAACTACCTACAAAGAGTGGATCAACAATTTCTGAGACAATCAACCACGTAGATTGGGAGATTATGATATTTGATGAAGAAACTTTTTTGGAAATCCGGGCCTTTTCTTCAACATGTCGAATCTTTCCTCATTTCTGGAGACCGCATAATAAGGCAATTGTTTGTGGGATTGGAGTATGACGTATCATATGTTGCTGAGATAAGATTTGGTGGGCAAATAAGGCAATTGTTTGTGGGATTGGATTTTTCGCCAGAAAAGTTTCATTCCAATTTAAAACATGGATGAAATTGTCAATTTTGGATGAGAAAGTGTATGATTTTGATTGAAAAGTGTTTTATGGTACAAAAGATGGATGTATGAAGAAATAAAATGCTTCACCAAATTTTAAGTGATCGCCATCCTGGCACTTTTTCAAAAACCAAAAAAAAAGGGTTGCTCTCACTGCTTGTCGATCAAAATGAATCCTCCACTACATCGCTAAAGTCTACCAATTCCCAGCGTCCGAAAAACGTCCGCTCTGACGCACAGGGGTTAACTTAGTGAGTAAGTTAGATTTTAGTTTCAGTGATGACTTGTTACGGTTTGCTCAGACATGAAGGTCTGAAAAGGAAGAACAAGGGCATATGGAATAGAATTTGAAGTGGAAACGACATAACTAGTCATCTTCCCGTGTTTTCTACATTGATCTAAATCTGTTTTCTACAACTTTTGCATATGAACTTGTGGTGAGAATCCCTTGATTTTAATTGCAAACATTATAAGTTACGAAGATTGAAAGACTTATAATCTAATGGAGCCACTACAAAAGGAAGGGGTGTTTCCAGTAAGTTTTAAGTATAATCCTCGACATAAGATTATAAGTAATGAATTTCAAAGCTCATTACTTAGAATCTTATGTCAAGGACAATACTTATAAAACTCACTTGAAACACCCCTTTCTCTTGTAGTGAGCGTTGGAGGTCCAACCATGCTTAAAAAGCATCCTCCTTTTGTAAGTGTTAAAAGTCTAAATTTCAATGAGTTATGAAGATCTCAACCGTACAATATTGTAGTGTGCTTGTTGAAGATGGCGTGGAACAAATTTGGGGTCTATAATGTTTTATCATTGAAAAAAGGTGTTGAAATTTTCTTTAAAACAAAGTGATTCAAAACCAGAATATAAACACTTTGGTGGAAAAAAATGGTGAACAAAAATATCATAAAAATTACTCATTGTGTCTACAAAATGGATTTGAAATGTCAAAAAACAGTGAAAAAAGTAGCAAAAAATCACATTTGTAGCTGAACCTCCTCCTAGTAAAATGCTTCTTAGTCACTCATAACGTCTTGGATGGATCTAAAATTTTGACTACACAAACGAGATTAGTAAGTGCAACTTTTTCAAGTTAAATTATTGAAAAAGGATCATATATGAAGAAATTATGAGCCGCTAAAGTTCACTAAAATGAAAAAATCTTGGATTTTGAATTTTGAGTTGCTCCCAAACATTCAAAACAACTTCTATTGGCATGAAACTTTTAACACAATAACTAGACAAACCCAAATATTATGGGAACAAACCCAAATATTTTTATTGAAAACAAGCATTTAATGAAAAAGATACAATCCCCCGAATTTGTAGTCATCACAATGCAGTGTATTGAACCTAAATTGAATCTGAGAACTTCAAATGATTTTCACAAACTCAATACTTCTTGGATTGATCCAAATTTTTTACCATAGAAAGTATATTAGTATGCGCAACTATTTGAGCAAGTTTTTTCTTTTATTGAATTCAGACATTGGATGCAAAAGTTAGAGTGCTTCAAAGTGGATTGCAAGGACACTTTTTGCCCCCCTACGATAATGAGGGGTTAAACATGAATACCTTGCAGTCTATAAAATCAAAGTTTATGAAATCTTTTTCATACATTCCTATGCTTGTCTAGTGCAAGATTCTATGGTTAGATATGAAAAAGAAGATAACAAAAGCAGAAAATTTTTCAAACTTTTTTTCTTTTTGCAATAGAAATGAGAGTTTTAAGTGAATTTGATGGGAAAAATGGCCTTGGGATTTTAGGGGTTAGAAGGAAAGCAGAGATTGTGGAAATAGAATGAAATCTCTCTATAAATGGAAACATTAAATTTTCTGTCCTTTCAGTTTGAGGTTTCCCATCACTAATTGTCCAACCTTGGTTGACAAGAAGCTAGACCCACATCACCAGTGGTATCAACTATCAAGTTATTGCTTAACCCCTAGAAGATCAAGCATCAAAATTTCAAACAATGGATGAAAGCAAACACATTCCCAACATTTTAAAAAATAATTGTTTCATTCATCATTTCTTTAGATGATTCTTGTGTTTATTATTTGATATTTATACAATATAGATTCATAAGATTTTACTTTGAAAATATTCTATAAAAGCCACATTGTAATAGCAAGTTTGGCTTCAAAAAATAATTCTTTGAGTTCAAAAATGACTTGAATAAAAAATTAATCGAAATCTTCAAAAATCTCTATGATTGGAAATTAACATTTCGAACTTAGTGAGGAATTTTTTATTTGCAAAATAACAAATATTCCATCAACAATCATTTTATAAGGAATTTCCAATTTGTGACTCCAAATATTACTGAAAAAAATGGTTTGTACACTAGATGATTTAGCCATATAAATATTATTTGTAGATCATGTTTTTCAATTATAATTGTTTGAGTGTCATCATTAAATAATTCTTCTAAGTTGCATTTTATAATACATCTTTACAATTTTAGCATAAACTAGCAGTTGGCGCTTGCTATGCTATGCATTCATCATTCGAATTTTATAAGAATTTCTATGTATTAGATAGAATGTAGAACAAAAATCTCAATAAATCTTCATTATAAATCTCAAAAACTTTGTGAACAACTTAATTGTTGTGGGATCCAAAATTGCTTCAATTGAATAAATTTCTCAAAATCATTTGGTAGTAGCAATAGAAAATTAAAATCATAAAAGCTCATAGCTCATAAAAGCACAAAATCATAAAAGTGCAAAAAAATGTAAAGTCAAGAGAAGCAATGGATTTGCTACCTCTATAATATCATCTTATGGATCGTCTTTAATATCACCTTAATTGCAACAACTACATTATTTCTATAATATCACCTTTGTAAAAAGTGATGTTACAAAAGTGATTGCAAACTGCTACTTTATATTTGTAATATCACATTGTGTGAAAATACAATTTCTATGTATGCATGATTGAAAAAATTCTTACAAAATATTTAAAATAATTATTTTAAAGACTTATTGAAATCATTATCATGCCTTCTATTCAAATATATCAAACTCTTACTAATATGTGATACAATGAATGCATCGCTTAGCAAGTACAAGCCCCAAGTACTAATGATAGCATTTGTGATATTACAGAGGGAGTTATGATTTTAGTAGTATGATTGGACTCCTTCTAGATCCTTTGGGGATTAAATTCTTAGATAATGCATCATACGATCATCCTTCTCTCTTTCCATAGCTGAAAGAGCATCAATGCCCTAGCCCCATTGCACGCTAACAAGAAAGACCCCAACAAGCATGAAAAGTTCCAACATCTCATCTCCATGCAACCAACATCATTCTCCATTCTTCATCTCAGTTGGAAATCAAGAGAGTCACAAAATGCATACCTTAAGTTAGTCTGTTTGTTTTGTTTTGATTGTTACGTTGAAATCTCCAGACCCTGTGTCCCTAGTCGTGTTCTTGGTACCGTCAGAAAACTCCCGGTGAGGAGGGGTGCACCGGCTTTGTTTTGTGGCATTCCAACTCATGGTGAGAAAATTATTAAATTTCAAAGTTTCTGTTCACGAAATAAAAACTTTGAAAACTACTTTTTACTTTGATTTTGACTATGGCAACGGCACAGGGCACACTAGTTATAAGAGAAGGTGTGTCACTGCCAAAAGTTTTCTTTTTGTCGAGGATCATGTTTGTCTTTAGCAACTCGCATCGTCTTCAGTAACACCAAGGTGTGTTGCTAACAAACGAAGCTTATGAATCTTGTTCTATATGCACATTAGGGAAAATGAAAAACACACCCAAACTTTGTATAGGGCAATGTCCAAGGAGGAGGGCGTTTTGCGATATAAAGGGCCAACAAGGAGGGCAGAGCCCGATGAGGAGGCGCTTTATGTTGCAAAATGCCCGACGACGAGGGACATTTAATGCATGACAAATTTGGATGAAGAATCCGTAATGCTCAATTACGCAAGCAAACCCGTGTAATCGGGCATTGCGGCTTATTGCGTTGCGTAACTTTCCCAAGAAATGAATGGGTGATTTTCTGGGAGTGGTTTACGAAAGTGGAATTTCAAACTAGCGGAGGTGTAGAGGAGAATCCAGTTCACAAGACTAGGATAAACCGGTAGAGGAAATCCATTGAAATGGAAGCATGGAAGAAAGATTCAGAAGGATTAGAAAGGACTCCATAGAAGGATTTTTATTTTTATTTTTTACAAAGTGCCACAGTGGCGATATTAAATGTTACAGTGGTGCTCCAAATTACAACATTCATCCACATATTGGATGTATAGTATGGTTTTCATCCAAAATCAGGCAATTTCATTTACAATTTTTATAAAATCCAAAGTTGTTAGGCGATTTCATCTAAGTTTTTTGCCATTATTTTTGGCGTTTTTAGCCAAATTATTTTTTTTAATGCAATCTGGCACCAAAAAGCCAAAAAGAAAAGCCCTGGCAGGCTCAAAGTCTCCTTACAAGCTCCACCAACAATTAGTTCCCCACCCTTGCTCTCCATATCTTTAGGAGCTTTGCATTTGGATTGGTGAGAACTGTAATAATTGTTTGACTATTCTAAATAGTCAATAAAAACATGATAAGACAAAGACATGCAAGCTTGATGGACAGGTGAGCGGGCCCTCGAGGATTCCGAGTTGATGAAGAATTTAGGCGGGGCCAGGATGTTTTTGGGGGATTTTTTTTTTTTTGAAACATACGACTTTTTGAGGGTCGCAGCGTGGACTGACACAACACATCCCATGGCAACCGGTTTTTGACGGAATTACACGCCACGGTTTTTTTCCCCGTCAGGAAACAAGTAGAGGAACAAGATTTTTTGGGGATTTTGAGTATGCGGTGGGGGACGTTTCCAARGGCGGGCGGGCTCAACACTGAGTGGCCGGAGACCGTTCTCGGGGCAAGAGTGGAGATGCTCTAATGGAATGGTTTTCTGCTGGATCTTCCCTTATTGCAAGAGACGTGCAGGAGCATAGAGACAAAGTCGGGGATGGATGGTTTCCAAAGTCTTTTCCAGAAGATGATGGGCACATCATCAAGAAAGTACCTCGCCCCCATTGAAACAATACTGTTTTAATGGGTTCATAGTCCAACTTTGAAAATGTACTATTGTAATACAACATTAGTACTAATGTAATAATTTTTTCAAGGGAGGCATTCTATTTGTATGTATTAGTACTGATGCTGTACTACAATTGTACATTTTCAAAGTTGTACTGTGAGCCCATTGAAACAGTACAACATTAGTACTATTGTAATGGGGTGTTAGTTCCCGATGATTAATTGGGCAACCCTACCTCAGAAGTGTCCATCCAAGTACTGTAGCTGCCAATCCAACACAATCAAAGCTTTCCAAATTCAAATGAGTATGCAAATGTGGGTAGTTAGTAGGCAACCGCATTCATTTTGGGGGAACTCTTACATAAGGTGCTGCTCGGCGGCCCCGCAAAATAGTTTTGGTGCTCATGAATTGGACCTTAGCATTGGCAACATGCATGTATTCCGTTTTGCCTGGACCTAACAAATACGCGGGGATGCAACGCAATTCCGGTGGCAACCTTCCGGTACTTCATCTAAGGTAGGTAACCCAAAAGCGCCACTAAACTAAAAGCGCCATCTTCACACTCTCTACATTTCCAAACTCAATTATGTACATATGTGAAAGAAACGCTTTTAGAATCAAACTTTGACCCTTCATAACTTTTGCATATTGTATCCAAATGTTGCATTTTTTGGTGCATTGGAATTTCCTTTCACTTGCCAACAAGACAATATGAAAATATGACCAGCCTTATGCTAGTAACTAGGCACAATACCAATTTGTGGCGCTTTGAGGATGCCTACCTTAACTAAAGGTAGGTACACCCAAAAGTGCAGCTAACCTTAAAGTGCCATCTATTGTCTATGTACATTTCCAAAAGCAGTCATGTATATAGACTATAATTCTGTAAATGGCTATGTGAGAAACAAACTTTGACCCTTGATAACTTTTGCATACTATATCCAAATGCTGCGTTTTTTGGTGCATTGGAATGTGATTTCACTTGCCAAGAAGACTGTATGAAAATTTGAATAGCCTAATAATAGTAACTAGGCACAATACCAATAAGTGGCGCTTTTGGATGTACCTACCTAAGCAAGAACATTTTCTCTCTTCAAGGACTACATCACATCTTTCTTGGTCATCATGTTGAATTGAGAACTCATGAGTTATTTGACCCCTTGAGTATGCAAACACACAGAAAGTATGCTAGTTTGGCAACTAGTTTTCAATTATAGTTTCTAAAACATACTCTATTGTTCAAAAATTGTTCAAAAATTCAAGGCATGATATTGTCTTTCTATTCGTACATCTTGTTAAATCTTYGTTGAAGTGTCGTGTCTATTTACATCAACTCAAGAAATAGAAGTGTCTCAATAGTATGATTGCTTACCGAGGTTGTTATTGCATCTGCTACAAGGAAAAGGGGTGTTTTAAGTATAGTCCTAGAGATAAGATTTTAAGTAATGACCTATAAGGAGTCTTTTAAGTAAGAATTTACTAAAAACACATGTCTTTTAAGTAAAATTTTAGTAAATTCTTAATTAAAAGACTTCTTATAGGTCATTACTTAAAAATCTTTATCTCTAGGACTATACTTAAAACACCCCTTTCTCTTGTAGATATCTCATATATTGTGTAGAGTTTCATGTGCTACCAACTTCATCACCTGCATGTGGGAGCACTTGTGTTTAGGGTGCTTGAATTTGGAATGGGAGTCTATCTGTGAAGTTATATGCCATTGTACTGATTAATTTCCGTATTGGGGTAGGATCCGTGGGTTGATTTTACAGCAAGTGCCATGGAATCATTGGGAGCATCCCAACGCAGGATTCATGAACTCATTTTGAAGAAGGGGATGGATGTGTTTAGCATCGCACATTTTTTCTATGCATGGATGACTGTTTGTTATTCCAGTTCACTAATAATCATATTTAATGTTGTGTTACTAATAGTGTTACTTGAACTTTTACCACACCCACTCTAAATTTTGCATTTACAATTGTGTTTGCCACCCCTAAATTCATATATTTAGGTTTATATTTTTTGCATTGCAATTTGATAAAATATAATACTCCCTCCGTCCCATAATGATCTTCCTGTTGGCCTTCTTTTTTTGTCCCAAAATGATCTTCCTATTGCACTTTTTGATTGTGGGAATAAAGTTTTTATTTCAACCTTTGCTTGGGAGTAAAAGATGTTCCATCCACTCAAAATACAATTTTCCAAGCAAGTAAAAAACAACTAAAAAACTTAAAGTGCCTATTTCAATCAGCCGAGCACTCAACCCTTCCATCATGGTTTTATAGGCTAACATATCGTGGACAATAGATGGATGCACTACTCATTAAAAAAGATTTTTTGTTTGTACCTTCTTGTATACTCATCTCTCTTCCTTTCTTGCTTAGGGAGAAGTGCCAAAGCTAACCATAATAGGTGAGTTTATGAAATTGGAATGAATCCCAATGAAAAATCCACATTTACATTTGAATAAATTTTTATTTTTTGAGTATTTTTTATTTTTTTATTTTTTGCCTTCTTCCTCATCTTTATGTTTGCACACACTAAGCTCAATTTCACAATGAATTTTCCACATTCTACATGCTAAAATGCTTAAGTTATCCATTATAGGTACCTCTACCTTATTAAAGTAGATAGATGGTTGCAAGAAAGAGATATCAATTTTTAAAAATTTGGGCACTATTCATGCCCCATTGAAACCTATGTAGAGGGAATTGTGAAACTTTCTTGCAGATGCTTGTTGAACGAAAGACGTGCGTATGGATGTTTCCTACATATCCCCACAATCAAATTTAAGAAATTCATCAACAATTTTATTCTCTGAATTTTCATGTAAACCATGATTTTTTTTTTTTTTTAATTCACCAAAAATGAAATTTTGATTTTTTGAAACTTAAAATTTGGTATGCTTGAAGGGGATTGTATTAGACACTAATGTTGATTGAGGGAAACAAGAAATGTCAACTACATTGTGAGTAATGCCAAGAAAACTGAAGGGTCCAAATAGGGGAGTACAACCTTTTTTTTAGGGCACTGTACTATACAATATCCCACAACTCTCAATTGTTCCCCCCATTCTGCTAGTTCAAAGAATTTTATAGAATACATTATATAAATGGTACTTTTTGTCTTGCATTACAAACATTCAATTTTAATGCAATTCCAATCAAACATACCAATGTTGGATTTCAAAAAAGCAAAATTCTATTTTTGGTGAATTACTTCATTTAAAATTAATAGTTCTACATGATAATTGATTGAAAACCATTGGCGATGAATTTTTTTAATTTGATTGCATAGATATGTAAGAAACATCCATGTGCAAATCTTTTGTTGAATAATCATCTTCAAAAAGTTTTAAAATTTCCTCACAAAGGTTTCAAAAGTTGGAGTGACAATGTCCAAATTATGAAAAATAGGTATCTCTTAGTTGTAATTAGATTTTGCTATTTGAACTTGACATTGGTATTAATTAGGTACATTTGACCATGAAGGTATAGTTGCTTTGCCAAAATCTAATTACATTGAAGAAATATCTATTTTTCAAAATTTGGACATTGTCATCACAACTTTTAAAATAGTTGTGAGGAAATTCTAAACCTTTTTGGAGATGCTTAGTAAAGGAAAGATTTGCGTATGGATGTTTCCTACATATTGCCACAATCGAATTAAAAAATTCATCATCAATGTTTTTCAATGAATTATTGTGTAAATTCATTAAAATTTAATGAAACAATTCACCAAAAATAGAGTTTTGGTTTTCTAAGATTTAAATTTGGTATGCGTGATCAAAGTTGTGTAAGAACTGAAAGATAATTAGGCAATACAAAAATTATTAATCATATAATGGACTGAACAATTTCCTTTGGAATGGCAGAATGGGGGACAATTGAGAGTTGCTGGGTACTGTACTGTACTGTACAGCAGCTGCATGATATCTGATGGCGAGTTTGGCTCCCGATTTCCATTTTGGGTTTATTTTCTGTAGCTGATACTCATAATGATGTTGCAAGTCATCGTTCTTGAGAGTCACGAATTTTTGATCATTCAGATTATATGGATGAATTGTCTGCTTCTAAGCTGTCTACAAATAAATTGAATGCAACAAATGAAATGAATCAATGCCCTCATTTAGAATTATTGTGTCTGTTCTGGAAAAGAATGTTGCACTTTTTGTATAAACAAACAAGTTTTTTAAGACCTTTCATTTTATCCCATATTCTTTGAGGGTTGAGAACTGGAAAATTTGTAGACAGCAGACAATTCATCCATATAATTAGATCAAAAATTCGTGACCCTCAAGAACGATGACTTGCAACATCATTCTGAGTATCAGCTGAGCAGATATAATAGAGAGGACTTGAAACAATACAGTTAGTAGCGCAACATGTAAGTAACAACACTCACTGAGTTCATCTCTCATGAATGCTTGAGCTCCGTCACGCAGACTAATTCTGTAATAAGCTTCATTCACGTCGCCATCGCTCTGAAACATTCGAATTCGGCAACAGCAAGTGAGTGTGGAACGGCGCTTCCATCCATGAAGTTCTATCGTATACAAAAGAAACGTTTTAACTGCTTCACGTTTTCCCTAGAGAAGAGCCTGGAGTTTTTCATTCCAGTGATTTGGATTTGTGTAGCTTCTCACTCAAAACGATCTAATATTAGAAGCCAAATTGACCCTACGTTTTGTCCTGTACGTGTGACTTGTTTTCACTCACTACAAGGTTTATCGCTATTTAAAGGAACGAAAAGCGATGGGATTGGCAATACAGTTTCTTGCAGGCCTGGAGGACTCACTGTCTGTAAACAAAGACCGTGGACCTCCTATCCAAATAGCAGTTGAAGGGGGATATGAATTCAAGGATATTGAGAGAGCACTCATGGAATGTGACCCTGTCAAAAGCTACATGGCAAAGTTGTACCGAGATCGCCAAGTCTACGTGGATGCAGCCAATGCCATTCTTGTGGGGGCAGCTCTCATTGCTAGTGTCACTTTTGCTTCATGGTTGCAACCACCTTTGAATTATACATCCTATTTTGGAGAAGGATATTCTAGTTCCAGTCCTGCCACTTCAACTTCCGACGTCAATTATGTGGATGTTGAGCACAACATTCCACTACGTGCATTTTGGATCTTCAATGCCCTTTCCTTCTATTTTGCCATTGCCACTGTTGTTTGTGGCGCTCAAGGTGTGATACCAAGGAGCCATTTGTTCATCGAGAAAGTTGTGGAGAAGCTTCGTACAAATCTTTTGGTGGCATTGATCCTCATGGCATGTTCAGTGTTGTTTGTGATAATAGCATTTGCAATAGCTGGAACTATTGTAGTGACACCACAAGTGAAGTATCAGTGGTATATGATAGGTCCAACAATGGTTGGAGGAATAGTGTGTTTAATTAGTTTAGGCTTTTTGGTCAAGAGTATGGTGGAATATTGCTTCAATGCATGTGATAATAGTGGAGGTAGATGTTTTAGACCACACGGTCTGAAATCTAAATATGTCATAGATTTTTGATATCTACATATGTTGTAGATGTTTGAAAGTCTATACCTATCATACATGTCACAATCACAGTTCAAACTCCACGGTGGGTGAATGCAAGAAAGACTAGTATTATTTTGCGTCACAATTCAAATTGTTGAGTTTCCATCCACTATAACTTTTGAAGTATGAGACCAATTAACTTGAGAATTTTATTGGAGATTTCTTTCTTGATAGCAATTAGATTCCTCATTTTTTAGCTAATTTGTCACGTTTTGTAGTTTAGAGGTTTTTAGTACTGAGGAATGCCCAAAATTAATGATATAAAGCTAAAATTTTTGTGGTCTATTCCCACACTAGGTGGGCATGCATCCGCCAAAGAGAATCTAAAAAAACATTATTTTATGTCCTCTACATGCATGCTAACAGGGCTCTCTTGCGCGTGCACTTCTGAATATTCAAGATGGGTTTAAGATCATTATTTTGATGAAATCTCTTTATCATAAAGTTCTCCAAAATAGATACTTTTTAGTTTTTAAAAAAATTACATTTCCTATTTTCTACAAATTAAAACATCAAAACACCTATTTTCATGAAATTTTGTACTTTTCTAGTTCTCCTACTTAGAAAATTTTCCTACATTTTTCCTTCATAGGGTACCTTTTTCTTACGGGTGTATACATTAAATATATTTTTCACATTTTTTTAAAATTGTTTTTCTAATTTTACAGTACTCTCGAAAAAAACATGAGTACTATGCCAAAAGCTACAAAAACAAGGGGGTCTTTCTTGCAATCACCCCGGTGTGAAAATGGCACATGGAATATAGCCAATTTAATGAAATTCGCCATTATCTCTTGTTACTCTGTGAAACTTTCTTATTTATAATGACTATTGATTGCCCAAAACTATCTTGATTGATATAAAAATTATACCATTTGATTCTTCTCAATGTCCATTGTCCTACTATAATCTTAATATGGAATTTTCATTTTAACAAAATATTGGTTTTTTATAACTTACACTAGCGGTTGGCGCCTTCTATGCTATGCATTCATGATTAGAATTTTATAAGAATTTCTATGTATTAGATAGAATGTAGAACAAAAATCTCAATAAATCTTGTATAACTTTTTTTATAAGCAAGCATATATTGAAATGTGTAATGGAAATTTATTGAATGATGAATGAAACATATGCAATGGTGAATAATATAAAAGATACACATACATTAGAATGCATTAGAAACTTGACTCCATTGTTTCAAAAAATAACAACCCAAATTGAAGAATTGAAAAGAAGAATTTATAAATCTCAAAAACTTTGTGAATAGCTCAATTGTTGTGGAATCCAAAATTGCTTCAATTGAATAAATTTCTCAAAATCATTTGGTAGTAGCAATAGAAAATAAAAATCATGAAAGCTCAAAGCTCACAAAAGCACAAAATCATAAAAGTGCAAAGAAGTGTAAAGTCAAGAGAAACAATGGATTTGCTACCTCTATAATATCATCTTGTGGATCGTCTTTAATATCTCTTTAGTTGCAACAACTACATTATTTTTATAATGTGTTTTTTGCAATGACCTACCTATAGGTATACCAATTTTGCATTCAAAAAGTGATCTCAAAGGGGGGAGGGGGCACTGGCAAAAATCGTAGAAACTATGTGCGATAAAAAATACGGTCCAATATATTCCTTGTAGATAAATTCTGTAAAGAATGTACATGTAATATACAATGCTAAAAAATTGTAAAACACGATTATAAGTGAAGTAGCATGCTATATATTATTAAAGATTTATGTATTGGTACATGTAAAATACCATGGAAAACAAGGGGTGCAATGGTTGAATTTTACACTCAAGTGATTACTGACATTTATAACTTTTGCAAGAAAGAAAAAGTCAAAATTTTTGGTTAACAGTTGGGGATGAACGAGCTATTAAACATAGGAGGTCACATTGCAACGTTGGAAAGCATATGGTATCCAAAGGCATATCGTATCCAATGTGTTGAATTAAATTCTAGATCTAGGGTTACCATTGGACAAAGAAAGAGGCGCGCATTTTCAAATTGAATCTTCCTCCCTTTTGGAGACTGGTAGTTTTCTGCTTTGAGTTTGCAAATTTTATCTTCTTGCATGTTTGATTTGCATTCATCATGTTTTTCTTTCTTTCCAATGTTTTCTTCAACACATGTGTCTCCACATTGCTTTCAGGTTGGTATGTAGATTTGCAATTACGATGAAGTGTTAAAAAATGGGGTGTAAAAAAACCAATGGAGGATAAGAAAAACAATGGCGGATGAGGAAAATAATGGGGTGTCCGAAAAAAATGGGGGATAAGAATAAATTGGGGAAGAAGGAAAAAAATGGGGAATTAGGAAAAAAAAAATGGGGCGTAAGAAAGAAAATGTGGGATAAGGAAAAAAAAGGGAATAATAAAAAATATGGGATGTAAGAAAAAAAAATGGGGGATAAAGAAAAAATGGGAAATAAGAAAAAAATGGGGAATTAGGGAAAAAATAGGGCATAAGTAAAAAAATTGGATATAAGTAATATACCTCATTTTAAAATGCCTCTTTAGAAAAATTATAATTACCAATAAGATGTAATCAATTACCAAATTTTATCTTTATTTAAAAAATACCATGTCTTTTAATCAATTTTATAAGGTAAATAGTCCCTTGTTAAATAGGTGTTTATCGCATGTGTATGCCAAATATTACATTGAGTGCCCCCCCAAAAGTGATAAGCTAATAATCATCCATCTGAGATTCAATAAGCACATATCAGTTATATTTGTGTTTACTTCTCATATATATAGCACACCATATACATGAGCCCACTTCTTCAAAATTGTTGGATTCTATTACAAAAGTTCCAATTGCAATTCTGAGTTTCAACCTCTAAAATTTTAAGATTCAAACTACTTTGAATTGATAATTTCATACGATTACGAGTCAATCATGAAGCCTATCTCATTAAAGGTCTAACAAGATTATTAGTCAAAGTATATGAGATTAGAGCGTAGGGGCTACTTGAGGGAGGCTTAGCAAAGACGTGGAAGTCAGAGCACATGAATACTGGATGGTCAAGCTATGAAATTGGCTTCACCTAATTGCATGAGCTATTACTTGATTTGGGATAGGCCAAGAAGCCAATGGCTAGAAAGCAAAAGCATGAAGTGTGCCCTAGCTATGTCATCAAGCCAACTAAGACTAAAAAAGATTGAACTCCACTAAGCCAAAATTAAGGCAAAGGTGGGGAGTGCTAGCATGTGAGTATAGAATCTATGAGCCCATGCATGAGTCTAGGAGTGTATTATAGACACTTTCTAAAAACATAAATGTTTATGTTATAATTATGTATGTTATACTCTTTCCATGTTATAGTGTATCTATATTATAAGTACCTATGTTATAAACACCTTCAAATAGTTGTAGGTATATACCTACTAGCTACTAGGTTCAAGGCTAGTCGGCTCATGTCTTTGTGCTCACTAGCTAGCATCATTGAGCCAATCATCCAGAAGCTGGTATTAATATTAATTACAAGGAAAAATCTATGATAATTATGGTTGTCAATTTGTTATGAATCATTTAGCATTATTTGTTTATAAATTTTTGTATTAGCCCAAGAAATTGCAAAATCATAATGGTTCAATTTCAAATACAACTCCTTTTCAACATTATTTAGTGGTGAAGTTCCATTTCACAAGTACTCAAAATCATTTACTTACTCTCTCACATGTATTTGCAATTTGACAAGCAAAAATCCTTCAATCAATTGTGTAATCATTTCATGTTCAAAATGTTAGTGTGGAAGTGTGGATGCATGGTTGCAAAARTAACTTGTGAATACTACTTGTGACATGTAAAAGGCTATTGATATGTTAGTGCCATAGCTTTTGCATTATGACTCCAAATGATGTAAGATTTATAGAGAAGGTATTCATGAGTATTTTACCTCTTATATAATTTTGAAATATTTTTAAAGACYATTTGTTAATTGTAAACCACCCTTGTTGGTGGCACACTTGCCAATTTGGTTTATTGTATACAATTTTTAGTTTAAAAAAATTGGGATATAAAAAAAGGTTTTAGAGTTACAAAAACTACCAAAGAGATTTCAACAAATAGCAATCTCTTTGTCTTACACATGTGCTTGAAGGCAACTATTCATGATTTCTTTACATGATTTTTCATATGACAAGTATTCTAAGTTGTAAGACACTCTTGCACATACCAAGTTTCTTAAAACTTTTTTTGAGAATAAGAATTCACATTAGCTTTCTCAAAAGATTTTTTTTTTTAATTCAATTGGGGCCTAAGAGAAAAAGTTCTGCCATCCTAGGTTGAAGAATAATTTCTCTAGGTAGGGGAAAAACAACCACAAAAGCTTGAAATAAGTTTTTTTCAGTTATCACTTATAGGTTATATTTTTGTTTGMTTCAAAAGTTTTGATTCATTCCGTTTGAATTAGTGATGTAAAGTTTATGGAGTTTCTTGTTTTGCAAGCAATTTTAATATCTTGAAGTTCTTTAACCCCTAAAGGACCAACATGCGTTTTTTGGCAAAATAGAAATTTTGGGCAGGTATGTGTGACCGGAGATTTGCATATTTTGGGCTGAAATTTTAATAGAATGTGGGGACAAGGAATATCTTTTAGATGCACAAATTTCATGACATTTGGAAATATGAGTAAAAAGTTATTGCATAATTGAGTTATTTGTAAAGTCCCCCCCCACTTTGGGCATGACTTTTTTTGAAGTTGAGAAAAGCAACTATAGTTGAAGCGTCAAACTTTTTTGCAAGATACTTATGTCACACGACTTCAAAAGTGGGGACCAAACTTTTTTAGGCACCATTTTGATGGAAAAATAAGTTTCATACCCACTTTTATTTTGACTTTTTTAACTCAACCGGCTTTTTCACAAAACTCATGGGTTTAAACCCCGGTTTAGTGTACTTTACGAATAACTCAAATATGTTGTTTATTTCTCAACTTGGGCAGTCTGGGCAGATCTAAAGAAAACAATTTTTTAAGAAATAAAAATTTGGAATTTGTTCTTCAGATTTATATGTACTCAAAAAGCTTTGAATCATTGCATTTCAATGGTTGAGATGAAAGTTATGAGGCTTTCTACTTTGCGGGCAGTTATGGAATCCCTACACCAAAAAAAACTTTGAAGTCCTTTATTTTACTGAAATTTCAATATTTTGGAAAAAAAAATAATGCTATTGGATGTAGATTGTTTATTACAACATATATATATATATATATTTGTTGGCAAATTGAAGGGATAGAAGACAATGTCATTTTTATAGTAGAATCCATTGTCTATCATGAACCCTCAAAGGATATGGGATAAATTGAAGATGAGAGATTGGCCATTCATTGTCAAAACATAGGAATAATGTGTGAAGTAGAATTTTAGGCCTTGTTTAGTTATAATAAAATAACTTCTTTCAAAAATTGGAGAACTAAGAAAAGTTGGTAAATCAATCTAACTTCAATCTACAAATTTAATCTGCTTTAATCCGTATGACATTTCAAGTCTCCAATCAAAAGTTAAAGATAAAATTTAGAGAAGATGCTTGAAAATGTAAAAAAAATGTCCTTTCCAACCCCTCTCTGAACTTTGCCCATAACTTTTGAATGAAGACTTGAAATATGAAATGGATTTTTGGATGTGAAATTTAACTTGATTTTCTAACTTTTTTTAGTTAAATTTTTTTTTAAAGTTATTTTACTATGACAAAACAAGGCGTGAAATTCTACTTCAAACATTTTTTCTATGTTTTGACAATGTGCGGCCAAGTTCTCACTACTCCTATTTTACATATCTCACATGGAATGTTTCACCTCCTACCACCCCATATGTATATATAGAGCTTGTCTTCCCAACTCCACAGACAAACAATGAATTGCTTTTGAAGTAATGTGAGGAAAACTGTTGACCTTACTCATATTACATATCATTGGAGGTACTTGAACATTGGTGGTGTTACATAGATTTTGCCCATTTTTCCTTGCATTATGAAAGATTGTTGTCAGTTCACAAGAACCTTCATAACCGCAAGATTCAAAATTAAACAACAAMAACCTGCAATGTTGAAGTGCTTATGAATAGTTGTCAACTTTTACCCAATAATACACTACTCTTAAGCCTTGCTAGGTCTGCAGCCACAAAGGTTTGGTAGTTACAGAAGAACAATGGTGTGTATACTCACCAAGAATTTTACATAACATCACAACTAAGAATGCATCCTAAGTCCAAGTGTCTACATACATGTAGAGAATGTTGTTCATTACGTAAACATGAGTTTGGATTCTTAATGCTTGGATGTATGTCGGTGACCTTTAGTCCAAAATTTTTAGTAAAGAAGGTACTCCATTTCCGACCAGCATTCCATTTCCGTTCAATAGGGTTCTCTATTTCCGAAGCAAAGAGTGGTGCGCTTCCGAGCAAATGGATAGGAGTAATTAGTGAGTCACCAGTCATTATGATCGGCCATAAGGCTTTTGTTTTGGAAGTTGACTTTTAGCGATTAGGAGAATGGGAATTSTTTATATTTGGAATGGCTGCGGATGATTATTTGTAAAGTAACTAGGCATTAATGGAGTTGCATACGAAGGGCGGCTGATTTTCTAAGTTTGGTTGATGAGTAACAAATCACATAACATTCTTAACCTTCATTTGGGGGGTCCTTTTGCTCCTCAAAACTTGGCCCCCCCAGCAACCAATCAGTATCTCTAAGTCTGACAGCCCACTCTCTCCCAACGAAGCCAGCCAATGAAATTGCTTCTACTATAACTAAAATCCTCCCCCAGGTATATAGCGGAGGATTATACCTCCACCGGGGAGGAGGATACACATCCAGTTGAGAATGTTATGCATGTTGTGGTTGGGAAGGTTGGTTATAATGTGCCGATTTACAAGGGCGGCTAGCTGAACTTCGGGAGTTCTCTTATAGAAAATGAGGTTACATAGGACTGTCCACAGCTCTTCTTAACATTCTCGCCATCCTCATATCGAGCAACTCTTGCGAGAAAGGTCCTTGTGATTTATTCATGTACTACAATTCAAATGAGCTGAATTTCATTAGAAGAGAGAGTATTATGTGCTGGCATATAAATTTGGAGTTGCACCCATCTTCAAGATTGAGTTTTGTTAGTGCAAATGTGGGATTCTTTTGCTCTTGATATTACTTCAAACCAAGCACGTAACAAGGGAAGCTGCTTTAGTGCTGTGAACTTGAGCTGAAAACACTGGAGTTGGAAACGGTCATTGCACCCGCACAAGCAGGTATGGTTCTAGCTTGCTTGTCTGTTGTTTCCAACCTAATGCGTAGTGAGTGCCAACCATGCTTAAAAAGTATCCTCCCTTTGTAAGTGTTAAAAGTCTAAATTTCACTCACTAAGTTGAGTTGAGTGTGGAGTTGTTATGAAGATCTCAACCGTACAATATTGTAGTGTGCATGTTGTAGATGGTGTGGAACAAATTTCACTCACTAAGTTAAGTTGAGTGTGGAGTTCATTCTTGAAACCACACGTGTTGGTAGATTTACAATAACTTTTGTTGGGCAAATCTTTTGAATTTAAAAATTTGGCACTTATGTTATCAACATAGACTCAATCTTGTCAAAAAAAATTCATGGTAGAAAAACAATTTTTCTACCCTTGAGAGGGTGTCAAAGTTGGAAGTAGTGAAATTGTCTCTTACAGTGACACCAATTGGTAGATTTCCAATCACTTTAGTTTAAAAAATCTTTTGAACTTGAAATTTGGCGTACTTGTTATCATCATAGATTCAATCTCATGTAAAAAAATTTATATCAGAATAAAAAAATTTCAACCCTTGGGAGGGTGTCAAAGTTGGGAGCAGTGAAATTTTTTTCACAGCTACACATGTTGGTAGATTTTGAATATCTTTTTCTGTATAAATCTTTTGGCCTTGAAATTTGGCACAGATGTTATTAACATGTAGATAATCTTGTTCAAAAAACTCATTGAAAAAAAACAATTTTTCAGCCTTTGGGAGGGTGTCAAAGTTGACAGCCTGAAATTGTATTCACTGCAGAGGCGAAAATTCGTAAGGTTTCGGTACCCCATAGTACAATGCAGCACCCCAATTGATGCCATTCATTCTCATCAACTCCTTGAATTTTCCTTATTTGTACCCGCAAACAATTGCTTCAATTGGCCTTTAACCCTTGCAAGACAAACTACTGACCATGGAATTTGTCTATTTTGATACCATGGGAATCATTGGTATAAAAAAAACCAAAAACATTGAGTATTAAAAATATGGCCAATGTGCATGCCTTTAAAAAAAAGTTACTTTCCAAAAGAAAAAGAAAAGAAAAAACCTCTCTAAGTAGGAGAACTACAAATGTTCAAAAKCTCAAGAATATAGGTACTTCAATATTTTAATTTGTAAAAAATACAGAAAGCAATTTTCAAAGAAAATAAAAGCTATCTCTTTGTGAAGAGTTGATGGTGAAGAGATTTCACCAAAAGAATGAGCTTGAAACCATCTTCAATGTTTGGAAGGGCATGAGCTAGGGAGCTCTAATTGCACGAACGTGGAGGAAATAAAATAATCTATTTCTAGGTGACAACATTGGAGAGGGGTGAAATTTTTATTAAGAGATAAACAATTTTGGATTTTTACAATGGGGGGGGGGGGGGGGAATTGCATCTCTTTAGTGAATAGTGGTGTAACCATAACTCACAAGGGATTAAGGAGGAATCGGAGATAAAGTGGAATTCTTCATTAGAGAATTTACACAAAGATGAGAGCACTACATGAAGTTTTTGAAAGAAACAAAATGGTTGAGGAAGTAGGCATAAATTACAAATAGAAGAAAACTACAAAGAAAAACACAAACAGATCAAGAAAAATAAAAAAATAACAACATAAATACAAGGAAGAGTAGGTGAGGGGACGTAATTGGCGATGCACAAGTCCAAATGAATGTGCAAAGTGATTGATCCTCTTGGTAACCTTTAAAAATCACCAAGTAGCATTGTATGTTTTTATTGTTAAACAAGAGAATTTAAAATATCCTTACAAGAAATTCTAACTCTTTATAACTTTTGGATTCATTGTCCAAATAAACTATCTATTAATGTCTTGAAATTTTCAATTCAATTTTGTTTATAAAAATGTGGAACACATCGATTATTTACAAATAAAAAAATACAAGTTATAGTTGATAATGGAAACGATACTTTTGCACAAATATGTTGAATGGTCAATCAATCAAAATTCTCTATGATAAAGTTGAAAAATTAGATGCACCCATACAAATGTTTGATATTTTTTATTATTATTAATATCAAATAATTCTATTGCAAGCATGGAAAAATGCTAAATCAATCACATGTGAGAAAACCTATTATGTTGTGCATCCCAAGAAGAAGAGGTGTATTTATGAATAAAACTCAAAAAGTTAACTTACAATAACTTCACGAGTTCACGTGGGAGTGATTGCAAGAAACACTTGTTGATTTGTTGCATTTTGGCTAATGGAAAGAATACCATGAAGTTTGCGAGAACTCTTTTAATTACAAAACTAAACGTCTTGTATGTGTACGTCATTAAAAATAAAATATTACAAAAATTCTAGTAAAGAATAAATTCTATAAGAAATATGAACCAATTAAGTGAGTGAAAATTTCAAGTAAATACATATTTACATGTTTGTATTGTTAGAAATAAGAAAATATTTAAGAACTAAAATATCAAAAAAATATTTTCAATTTTTTTGTAACTTAAAGAGGCTTCTAGTATGTTAATTGCATTTAGATAAAATTGCATTTTATTAACCCTTCACTTATATAAAAAGAGCATTTCAAGCACATGTGCAAGA